>VDFB02302889.1:0-67536 GCA_007258455.2 Sequoia sempervirens | reverse complement strand
CCTAGAACCCAAAGAGGTTTTGATAGTATCTTTGTGGTAGTTGATAGATTTAGTAAGATGGCACATTTTCTTCCTTTCAAATGCACCAATGATGCATCTCATATAGTAGGTCTCTTCTTTAAGGAGGTTGTTAGGATACATGGACTACCTTTAAGCATTGTTTCTAACAGGGATTCTAAATTCATTGGTCACTTTTGGAGGACCTTGTGGAAGAAACTCAAGGAAAAAATTTGTCCTTTAGTTTAGCATACCATCCACAAACGGATGGAAAAACTGAAGTGGTGAATAGATCATTGAGAAACCTCTTAAGATGCCTTACCAAGGAGCATGGATAAGCTTGGGATCTAATTTTACCTTAGGCTAAATTTGCACATAATGAATCCATGAATAGGAGCATTGGTAGGAGCCCTTTTGAAGTAGTCTATGGCATGCACCCAAGAGGGGTCTATGAACTAAGAGATCTATAAGGAGTTGCTAAGAGAAGTGCTCAAGGTGCGTACTTTGTTGTTACAATCAGGGATATTTATCAACAAGTGAAGGAAACCTTTCAAAATAATGTTGAGAAGTATAAGGAAAAGGAAAATTTAAAGAAGAGGAATGTCCAATTCAAGGTTGGAGACTTGGTGATGGCACACTTGAAGAAGGAGAGACTTCCAAAAGGAAATTGTATCCTATCTTCAACATTTCTGGCTTGTATCCTTTCAAAGCTTCTGTGAATGTAGGTGATGGAGCATGCATAACAACAATGGAGGATGAAGATTGGGTGAAGGAACTACCCCCTAGCCAACCTATGACTCTTGAATGCATCCTAGAAACCAAGGAGACAAAGAAGACTAGAAGGAAGGTTTACAAGGAATACCTGGTCAAATGGAAAGGTCTACCTAAAGAGGATGCAACATGGATGTCCTAAAATGATATTAAACAACATGGAACTACTGTAGAAGACCTGATCTCAAAGAGGACTTGAGATCTTTTTCTTGCTTGGGAGTATGGTGCAAGAGCACCCATGGGTCTAAGGGACCTAGAATAATTTGTCATGTTTTGTTTCTTGGTTTATGGATGGAATAAGGTCTTATGGACCATTTCAATGCTTTGTAGTAGGTCTTCTAGGTTTTTGGTTGAGTTTTTGGTCTTGGTGACCAAGTTCTTTGTAAAACAAGGTCTCCATCCTCCTTTGTAAGTCTAGTGCATCTTGGAAAAATAAGGAAAAAGGATGCCTTGCTGTATCTAGAAATCTTAGGGGAGTCACCTTACTTTTTGAAAAGGTTTTAAATGCCTTTGACACATTTTGGAAGGCTCTTTGTGGTTGAGTTGGTAGAAGTTGCTCACATTGCCTTAACTAGGCAATTAAAAGTCAAAGCATGAGGTTAGTTGTTTTCCAACGTCTGTCTTTTCAAAAGACAGTTGCAAGAAGTTGGAGGGAGTTTCTAATACTTCAAATATTCCTCTATTGGTTGAGGCAAGGTTGATGTTGATGTTTTGAAGAAGTTTCAATAAGAAGTTTGTTGTTTTTCCTGTGTTTTTCTGAAGAATTTGTTGATCTCATACTTGGCACGAACTGTATGTTCACTTTCATTCTCCAATCTCATAATGGTTGGATAGGTAATTTAATAATATTTCCTTTGGCTTTGGAGTGGTGATATTTCATTGAATATCAAGGGAGATATTCCAATTTCTCTATCGGGTGGTCTGAAAACCCTTAAAATCAAGGTTTTGGGTGAAAAATGTATATTTCTTCCATTCCCACATTGTAAGATTGATAAATCTTGGTGGGATGGAAGATATAAGGCTATACTATCATGTCCTCAATTTTTTGGAGAATGGAAGGCTCATTGTTGGAAGTTGTGCATGAATTTTGGCTTGACATCTCTATGTGGCAAGCATAATTGACAAGCAAAAAAAATGAATTTTGCTTGATTTTGAAGAATCTATTTAAGAGGCACTTAGGAATGGTGGAAACAGGTGTGGAGAACCTATAGGAGTATGAATTTGGGCTTTGGAGTGAAGCGGAGAGCCTAGATATTCAAGACCTAGGTGTAGGTCTGTGAATTAGGCCTTTTGGAGCGGCGGTAGAAAGGGCCATTGTGAGTGATGTTTTGACAGTCAAGAGGAAGGGTTTTGGAACCTTGTAGGGGTCCATCTTAGGGGTATTATTCCATAGGTTTTGTGTCTTAACATTCTTCCTTATGTTTTTTATTCTGACTATCCTATTGGGCAAGGGTTGTAAGCCTTAAGAGAGAGGTCTAAGTCACCGTAGTGATGGGTGTTTGTTGAAACCTAAATGCTAGAGGGTTGTTAAACCTTGTTTTGACTTAATGAGACATGATCCAAATTTTTTCAAGCTCTGTGAGTGGTTTGAGTTGTGAACCCTAGGTGTGTGGGGTTGATCTCTTAAAGAATAGTGGAGTTTAGGACTCCTCATAAGAGTATTTGAGAGAAGCATTCAGTGGAGTTACTTTGCCATTTGTGATTGTAATTTTTCCTTCCCTACCACTTTGCATCATTTCTAAAGCTTATGTAGTCTATTTCCATGGTGTTTGTGGTGGTGGCAGGAGTATTTAAGGTTTGTAAGTACCTTATGCAATAAACCCTCCTTTGTAGGGCTTGATTTGTGCATGGAATAAGCTTAGTCAATAAACATGATGTGAGTAATGTCTTGGAAGTCAGATGAAATGATTGAGGTGTAAATGGTTGATTGTAGTATCTTGGTCTTGAGGAACTAGTTGATAAAAGTGAAAATTTGGTGAGTTGTTTAAGGAATTGAAAGATTCAGAGCTCTTTATTAGGTTTTTGCTTTGAATTTAGATAAATTGATGATGACAAAGGTGTGTTAGGATTTGATGGATATAGGTTGTAATATGAAAGATTGGTGTTTGGTTATTTTTCCTAGGTAAAGTAAATTGAGTGGAAGGGTGCCTTGGTGAATGATGAAAGAATGGATTGTTTAGTGACTTTAATTAGGTTTCTTGTGCACGGATCAGTCATTTTTGTTGATAAATAAGATGTTTGAAGCTTGAGGATGATAAGAAGAAGTATTGAAATGAGTTGGCTTGTTGTTTCCTTGTGGTTTGAAAATGAAACAATGTGATTTTTGATGAAAAGAAAAAGAAATTTTAGTTGCTTATTCAATTTTATCTTCTCCTGATTCAATTGGGTCAGATGTTGGTGTAGGAGCACCAAGGTCATCAAATACTTTTCAATTTTGTAAAAGGGATGAATGTTCAAATTTTCATCGAGTTAATCACCAAAGGTCATGGAAAAATGATGTAAAGAATGTTCAAGGTCATATGAGATCTTATTTGAATGTATTTAAGGTTATGGGTAAGTTCTAGGTGGTCAAAGTGGGAAAATGCAAACAAAGCAATAATGTAATATTGTTAAAAGTTGTTAAATTGACAAAAACAAGGAAATCAAGCATATTAAGGGTTAAAAGAGGTAGTTTCAACCAATAGAAAGATAGTTATGGAAAAGGAAATATCTTTAAAAGGCATGTAAAGGCGAGAAAAAGCAGAAGTTTTGTTCTTGTAATTAGATTTTGAAATAAAAATTCCCTATTTCTAAGTTTGCAGCATTACTCCAATTTAGGAACACCCAAAGTTAAATTATAGTGTGAATGCATGTAAAGAAGAGTTAGTTTCCAATTTCAAGAGTTGGACTTGGTTAGTTTTAGGAAACGAAAGAATAAGAGGTAGTTTTCAGTGCCCGACATAGTCCTTTTAGAAGCAAGTTTGAGAGTCCAATAGGGTTTTTCTTCTCTACTCCACCAATGTAGGTCAAGTAAATTGGTGTAGTAGGTTAATGTTAGGATTTTTTTCATGTTTTGATGATTGTAAGTGTAGGGAAAAGTAAGAATACCATGGTGGAGTTGCTACTACACTAGAAAATAGAGGATTTTCCTAAACAAAGTGATGCTACAGTCATGGGTCATGAATAAATAAAGCTTGCAGAGGCTTGGAAATGATGTAGAAGGTCTTGGAAGACATAAAAAATCATGTTCCAGGTGGTGGCTAGAGAAATAGAGGTTTGCAAGAGTATTTTTCACAAAACCCTCCTTCATTTGTGCTTTAACACCCTATAAACGAGGGTTTATTGGATCAGAACATTTTCATGGTTTTCAATCCCTATAAATGGTGAAATCTTGAGTTATAAGACATGCTTGAATATTTTTTTGAGGTTTTGAGTGATTTGGAATGGTTTTGAAGGGGTCTCCTTTGTAAAACAGGCCTAATCTACTAGCCTTTCTTTAGAGGACAGTCTGAAATCTAATGATTTTCTTTATGTCAAATGTCTAAGAACTTTGATATGTTGTGATGTGTTGGAAAGTGTTTCTAAATGTGCATTTATTTTTTTAATAAGCTTTGAGATAGGAATGTAACTACCTGATTCAATGGTTGACAGACCTACAAGAGGAATATGATATTGTTTGATCAAAACAAAGATATTTGTTTAAACAATGGAAAGGATGATATTGAGTGCTTGGCTACTATCAAACTAATGATATAATTGATGTTACTAAATTTGGTTAAGGTGTATAAGACAGGTTTGGTGACTTTGATGGTTGGATGGGTGAGTATTATGAAGCCTTTTGAGCAAATTGGTGATTGACCACAAGATGATAATCAAAATTTTGTTGTAGTAGGAGTTTGTAACCTGTAAATAGACTACTGCAGTCAAATATGGTGAGTACAATGCTTGATAATGGATTGATAATAGTGAGGTATGGTTAAGTTGATTTTTTGCCTTGGTGAATAAATGAAAGGATGAATTGTTCAAGTGTCAATAATCAGGTTTATGTTGTTTTTATGGTGGTTGAGAATTATGTGAATCTAATTGATTAAGTCAAAGTTTTCTTTAATATGGTTTTTTCTTTGAATGAATCAATTGGAATACTAATTAGTGGAATGATGAATGATGGCCTATGGAATGGCTAAGAGAATTTGAGTGGATTTTGGTTGAATGAAAAGTAGATTTATGATGAAATTATATTTGATCTTCTCCTAATTCTATTTGGGATTGAAATCCCTTGAAGAAATGATTTTGATGGTGTTTGTTGGATGCTCTGCATCAGATGTACCCTGATGATTGAGTGTTTTGATATGATGCTCTACATCACTAACTACCTTGTCTATGCTATTGCTACTATTATGGTTTCATATATTTTTTCCAAGCATCCATAGTTTGTCATGCTGGTACACCTTTGCAAGCACATTCGTATGTGAAGTAGTACATCATGCCACTTATGTTGACTTTCTAAAAACTATATTGTCTGAGTTGAAAATTTGTCATCTATCAACATCTAGTTATTAGTTATGGAATTTGAAGTAATGCTTTGAGTTTGAATGATGTGTAATGCAAGCGTAACCAACAATATGAATATAAACTACACAAATATATTAAAGTAGAATTCATTAGCTAAAGTTCTCTTTTATTCTATTACCTTCATATGCGTTTGAGTAAAATCCTTTGGCACTAGGAGGTGTTTGCTTGGCTGCCAATATTAGCATTTCAACATCAAAATCACATGTATTAAATACTATTAAGTAAAACAATGTTATTAACATGTAATAAATTTATAATTGTTCACTAGTTACATACCTGTGATAGGTGTACTCTGAGAAATAAGTAGGTGGAGGGCGATTAATATCCAGTCCTCAACGACCACCGCAATTTTATTAAAATAATAAAACTAAATTAGTTAATCTTGCATTTCATAATCAAAATTTAATAAATTAAATTCAATGAACATGCTGACTTTTACCTGACTATCAATGCCATATGCATGATGCAAAATGTCAGTCGTCCTCTCCATCCCCATAGCAGCATACGGATCCTATGTAGCAGCATACAAATACTATGTAGAAGAATATGGATCCTGCGTAGCAGCCTCTTGAGTGTCGGTGGGGTCATATGAACAAGTCACCCCGCAAGATTGACACACATGGGTTTGAAGGCCACCACCCAAAGACTCCCCTAGATGGAATTGTACAATAGGGATAGTATGATGGATGACACTCTGGGTCAAAGTGTTGATCGCCCGCAATGTCTCTATGTCGGCACTTTCCTTCACAACGACAGGAATAACAATGTACTCACAAGGCGGCCTAGTGAGAGGTCGTCTCCCTTGCCACGCAGGATCCGGTTGTGCATCGGGCCTATCCTGAGCTGATCCCCCATCTCTCCCCCTGGAACTCCCTCATATCAAAATAATTTAGGATTTGGTTCAATACCAACTCACTATATAGTTTCCTAAGAAAATATTGGGGGACTTCACAATTGTTGCACGGTGGGTAATCAAAGACCAAGTACCACCTATCATAAAAATGGTTCTTAATCTCTTGGTTGTGGCACCAATGAATAGGAAACCTCTTGGCATTGAGGCTAAGATTTTGATTTGTTCTAGGGTCAATGAATAAAGAGCACAAATCACCTTTAGTAATTTTTAAATCTTTTACTTGTTTATATGATAGTTTATCTACATAATATGCCCTAGCTTCTTGCCTCCTATCTTTCCATCCCATTATTTGTTGGGTTATTGAATCTACATTTTTTAACATCTCTTTCATTGAATTTTCTAGTGTCATTCTTTCTGCGGTTGAAGCATTTGGATCACTCAACCTACTGATAAGATCCTCAATCTTGTTTTAGTTCTCAATTTCACTCCTCAAATTTTGTTGATTGTCAGGAGGGTGTTGAGTGATTGGTGGGGGAGGTTTATTTTGTTGAGGAGGATTTGCATGTTCTTCTTATTGAGGATTCTGAGGATTTTCAAGATCATTTGTATCTCCTACAAATTTATAAAAAGCAATCAAATCTAACCTAAAACAAACAAAATCAACTTGAAACTAAGAAATTCAAAACAAATAGTAAACAATACTTACCTCTTGTACCTCTTCGTTGTCGTGGTGCCATCTTTGCAAAGGAAAATAAAATATTGTTGATGAATTTTGTAGAATGCCACCTCTTAGAATGTGAGCGTGAAAATGAGGATTTTTGGGCGTGGGCAGAGAAAAAAAATAGACAAGAGAAAATGAATAGCTTTCACTTTTTTTTTTGCTTTTAAAATGACATAACGTGAGTGCATTATAACACGCTCGCGTTATGTCATTTTCAATTTTTTTTTGGAGTTGGCCACAAAAGTGTAACCCAACTTCATGCACCTACCTTGAACCATAACTGAATTGAACTAGACTGATCTGATTTGAATTGAATTGAAATGAATTTCATGCATGCAAACATCAAACCCTAATTCCTAGGATCTTTACATGCATTCAAAAGTGTTATCTCTTACTCCAAATAGTTAACTTAACTCAAGGTGAGTTTCACCTACCATGTGGGTGCTCCATGTGCCCCTATCAATCTCATCCTAATCCTAGTGTATTTGAACACATTCCAAGGACTTAAGAGATACACGAAATAAATAATTTTTAGGATTGCAATTAAATGACATCCTATTTCCAACATTCTCCCACTTGACATTATCTATTGCAATTATTCTAAACAAGAAATAATAAATTTAAATCAAGTACAAGACTCAAGGCTAATGGCCTTCCTACACCAACTAATCAATCCATGCCAACTTCAAATGCAACTTGCATAATCATGAAGCTTCCAAGCAAATGATTATAACCAAGATAACTTATTTGGTTTCCTAAGATAATTTGTAACATTAATTAAAGTGTCAAATTTCTCAATTAATACCTTCCCATTATTAACCAAACCAATACTTTTCCAAAGCCTCTGTATCCAAACTGCCTCTTTGGAGGCATGTTAAACCACCGAGTGTGTTGAACTCACGTTCAACCAAGGTGTAGGCTCCTTGGTCTTTTCTATTGAAAAAAACCTTTCTTACAAGTAACCATTCCAACAAATATCTCTTACCATAAGAGAACTCCAGCCTCACCTATTTCTCCAAGTATCCATGAGGACATGTAACCAACCAATCCATACCAAACTCCAAATGCAACACAACACTTTCATTAAGTAATCAAGCAAATGATTAATGTACCCAATACTTAAGAGAACTACACAAGATCAATGCCAAAGCTCCAATCATGAATCAAGAACATAAACATTTCATCCATACCAAACTCCAAATGCAACACAACACTTTCATGAAGTAATCAAGCAAATGATTAATGTACCCAATACTTAAGAGAACTACACAAGATCAATGCCAAAGTTCCAATCATGAATCAAGAACATAAACATTTCATCCATGATCTAACCATCTCCTCTTAGGATATCACATGCACCATAACATACATCTCGGTCTCAAGAGAACATGTAATATTCCAAACTCTAAATGCATATCAAGAGTAAACCATGACATAATAGCAACCACTCTAAACCCATAAAATCCCATATCCCCAATCACATGAAGATAACCTTACCAATGATGCATCCATGTCACTACCAACAATTCCCACTTAACTATGGTACCAAGTTACACATGGCATCGTGACTACCATCCTCTTCATGAAAATCACTATATCCTACCAAAGCTCCCACTGAACTATGGTATCGAGCTATACATGGAAACAAGATAAACATCAAACCATCACTGTCAAAAGCATATGGAATTTTAGACATTTCCTCATGATCAAAATTATCATAACATGTACCATGCCACAACTCTAAACCGCTAATCAAGACTATACCATGACATAATAACAAAACCATCCTACAACCAAGAATCCATTTCATTGCCAAATGCTCCCACTGAACCGTGATACTAAGCAATCCCATGTCATCATGATGCACATAATCAAAACAACATTTTTGTCATAAGCTCACACCAAACCTGTGAATCCAAGCTCTCCATTTAAAATGATAAACATCCTCTAAAGCAAGAATATATACCTCTTGTAACAAGCTTATTTTCCAAAATCAGCAATAACAAAAATAGTAAAGCTCCCACTAAGCCAAAAAACCTCCAATCTTTTAAGAGAAAGGCGTCCCAATACTCTACCCAACCTCAACTCTGATACCAAATGTTGAAAAATTGGTGTTTTCTTAGCTTAATACTTTAAAAAAATTTAATATTGCTGATCTAAATAAGATTTTCCTTTGTTACATATTCTTTGTGGGTGATTATCTTGATTAATCCATTTTACTATTTGTAGAATGTAGACAAAAGTTGATAGAAGAAGTAGACAGGATATTAGAAAGATTACACAAGCATGTACTATGGAGAAACCCTTTCGAGAAAAACCTTCACCAAGAATTATTCTATTATTCAATCTTCTAAGTAGATTACACTAGCTCCAATTCTTGCTTGAGAATGCTTCTTTTTCCTTCACCAAAACTTCTTCACAACCTGCAATAAAACCTGATACCAACTCTCTTCAACTTGCTTGAGATATATAGGCTTTAATCAACTTTGTAAACTGTAATTGAGTTACAATTACAATGCTCAAGCCCTATCCCTAAAAGGTATGCCTATCTCTTCCAAGTAGAGTTTAACTATGAAGAATAATGTCAAATCCTCATCTTCATGCATTTGAGCATCCCAAACTGAAGTAGTAACTCAACCTCTATTCTATAAATATATTCAAGGCTTCATCCTCCAAGTAGGCACCCAAGAGAGGTCCCACTTAACTAATCCTTCTGAAATATCTCAATTTGCAAAGGAGTTAATACCAAGAAGACAACCTGGGCGCCCAAGTTGGGTCCAAGTCATTTCTTGTTAACTGAAACATTTCTCAACACCATTCATACAAGAATGGTCATCCCTTGTTAACTGGAGTAGTCCCTGTTATCTATCATGCAACTCAAGTCATTAGTCATGCATTCCAAGCTAACTGAAGTCAACTAGCATTCAACTAAAACTAACTGAAGATAACTGAACCATAACTGAACTAAATAGAACTAAACTAAACTAAACTAAACTAAACTGATTTTGAACTGAACTGAATTGAACTGAACTGATCTAATCTGAACTAAACTAGAACTAAACTTCATCCATGTAAACATCAAACCCTAACTCTTAGGATCTTTACATGCATTCAAAAGTGTTATCTCTTACTCCAAATAGTTAACTTAACTCAAGGTGAGTGTCACCTACCATGTGAGTGCCCCATGTGCCCCTATTATTTAGGAACTCATAATGGATGCCCTCACATGCTCCTAACACTTAGAATTAATTACAAATGTCAACTAACATGATTATTTCATCAAATATCAATCTCATCCTAATCCTAGTGTTGTTGAACACATTCCAAGGACTTAGGAGATACATGAAGTAAATAATGTTTAGGATTGCAATTAAATGGCATCCTATTTCCAACATCCTTAAGGTCAACCTAGTTGAGATTGTTTTAGGTAATAGAAGGTATAAATACAAGGTGAATTATTGTGTGGATTATGAGAAAAGAGTGTGCGATGTGAAATATGTGAAAGTGATCAAGTGTGATGTTCTGATTGCGAGCCTTAATGCCTATGACTTCCTAATGCATTGAGCAGAATGTGTCTACATTTCAGTCTGTTTGATAAGTTTTTTGTGCTTTAGTGGAACTGTACCTTCAACATATGAGAGATGCATTATTAGCAGTTCAAATTGGTAGTGAGTCACCCCTTCTTCTATTCTTCTTTCTTCTAGACAGTGAGTCCTTTGGCAGTGATCCCTTTCTTTATCTTTATGGGCAATGAGCCTTATTGTATTTGGTGTTGCAATTCATATATAAGTGAGCAATTCATTTGTTGCAGTAATCAAGATCCTAACATCATGTCCAAGTTTATGGGTGTTCATGTTGTCTTGTGAAGGCTAATATGCATTGTTGATCCTAAAGCATCCAAACATTTCAAGTATCCAAACCAATCAAGCAAAGAAAAATCAAGTTCCTTCAGAGAGATGTGTTTGACTTTAGTCCTCTAAGGGAAGACATTGAAGGGTGGTGAGTTGTAGTAAGCATTGTTCATTCATCATTTCCTTCCTTTTCCATTATTTTTCTATCAATGTTTAATTACCAAACTGGGGTTTGACCGAGGCAAACCCCTATACAAAAAAACAAACAATTTTCCCTCTTTGTGTATGTGTAGGTTATAGGTTGATGAAGAATTGAAAAGATCTTGAAAGAGAAATTTTGCATTGTTGAACAAGTTTTCATCATTGTTTTCAAGCCAAAAAAATTAAGTTGCAAAATTTATTTCCAACATTGGGACCTATGGAAAACAAAAGCCAAGATCTGACACCAGAGGACCTTAGAAGATGATCAAAACCCCTGTACAAAGACCCATTCACCCATGGGTGAATGAGTCCTTGTAGGAACATCAAAACCAATTTTTTTGAGCAAGTTTGTTGTCCTTTGCACTTCCTAGATCCACCTGAAAACTATTGTTTTCATTTGTCAATTGTTGGGATCTTGCATTTTTAATATTAGGGCATATATGATCATTAGTTTAATCATTCTAAAATATTTTCAATCCAATCTAATCCCCCTTTATATGTAGATTCAGGTTTGATTGGCTCACCTTCAAGTCTAAAATTTAATCTCTTGCACCTTGTGATCTACATCTCAATGAAATTTATAAAAATGTGGAAATGGACCTAGGTTATGGACACTAATCTTAGAGTCACCACATTTTTATGTTTCTGGTAGAGAGAAGTTCATCTAGTGCAAAACTTCTCTAGGCTTGTATGTTACTTGATGATTGGCAACATTGGGATTGGTATTTCAATATGAGGATTTATTCATAAGAGAGAAATTTGACTTCAAGTGGGAGATTTTTGGAATATGAATTTTTTTTTGTTATTCCAATAGTGACAAATAGTTGACATTGATATCTAGCTAGTGCTTCAGGTATGCACTTGGCACATCTGAAGGCCTACTATACAATCGAAGATTGTAATATTCTATAGAAGGTTGATGTGACGAGGGGTCTCGAGGGGTTGTCGTAGCCCCTTGGACGTTGAAGGTGTTTGTTGAAGCCAACCACACTGAAGGCGTTTTCGGTGAAGCTGATTTTTTTTAGACTCTATTTTTGGTCGTTTGACAAATGTTCGACATGTAGTTGTATGAGTTGCACTTTCTATTTTTGGAAAGTTTTGTTCAACAAGGACTCTGCAACTCATATTTCTTATACTATGTTGAAGTCATGTTTTTTGTAAATTTTTAGAAGATTATTGTAATTGTAAATTTCTTGAGAAATAAAATACGAAAGATCTTTTCCCATGGTTTTTTCTTGGTATAGTTTTACCATTTTTTCTACATAAATACTGTGTTAAAGTTGTGCTTATTGTTTTTCTCTATTTTTTGCTTGTAATTTTTTTACAATATACACTTGACCCCTAGATATTTTTCAGTGGGTCAAGATCAATAAGCTACATAAGACCTCTCATATATATGATAAAAAACCTTGCAAATACACCCACAAATGGAAACATCAACATGATCCCCAAAAATAATTTTATTTGAGATACCATACACAGTGACAAGGTGTAGAATTACTAGACTTGATTCTTTGATGATTTAACATTTTGGGGTTTTCTTAAGATACTTACTTGGTTTATAATACTAAATCATGAAAAACCTGCATGTTCTACTCTACTCCTATAGATGATATGAATAGAGGGTGAATGATGGATTGATTGACCCTTCATTAATGTGGACTGATGCTTACTCCATTGGGCAACAGTCATGAACAATAAAGAGGAAATAGATACATTTGGTAAACATCAATAATACATACCTAGAACTATAATGAGCCACATGGAATAAATAAATGACTATGTTACAAATAATTTATGATTCATTACATGCTATTACATATACATAAAAACTCATTACATTCATACTAGTAAATGTGGAAAGATAAAATGCATATATGTGACTCTAAATTTTCTTGAATCATTATAAAGAACCATACAAACATATGATTACATGTGGATGTGAATTACAAACCCTACCTACATTTTAAAAGAGGTATATAATAATTTTAATCTTAGATCTTCAATGTTTTATTCCTTATAATCCACTATAGATGTTTCTAGACTAGAAAATAGCTTAGCAACCAACCCTTCTATATAAAATGAGATGGTATTTATAAATATTTTCATTTTTGGTGTTCAATAGGTCACAAAAGATAGGGTAAGATGATTAACTCATGACTTGGCATGCGGGAGGCACATAAATCAATGGATATCATATGCAAGGGTCTTCCATGTCTATGGGACATCTAAAATGAGTGACAAAGATCAATCGTGATTTGAAATGGGTGGTTAGAACCCCAAGGACCATATTTATGGTGACATGGCCACCCCTATAGTATAGTTTTCAATTTGATCTCTATTTAGAATCATGCCATTATTTTAAACAAGTTTAATTTAGGTGGGAAGAGAAAATTGGTTGTTTTAGGGGTCAAATTTGGCATGAATGGAGTTATGGGTGAATCATGGAGGTAGGTGAAAATGTGTCCTAAGGGTTTTTACATTAGGACATACCTTGGCACAATGTTTAGAACTTTTTATTTTTGTGGAAGTTTGGGTTCAAGAGGGATCTAAGGAAAATGAAGAGAATACATGGTAGGGGTTGATTTATAGAGAGGACTAAGGAGATTGAATAAAGAGGATGAGGATGTCTAGGATTAGGATACACTTGAAATAAGGGATTAGAAAAAGGGGAGTTTCTAGGGTTAGGTCTTGGAAGGGACCATGGACTAGAGAATAGAGGGAAGGGTTCATGGGTTAGTGGATGGAATAGGGGTTGGGACCAAGGATAGTGTAATGATAGAGAGGATGTCAAGATGGAGCTCAAAGAAGGAATTTAAACCAAGAGTGAAGAGGGACCAATGATTGGGAGCTTAGATAGTGGGTATTGGGAGTTTGAATTCTATTAGGACCTAGGGACAAGTTAAGGGTGCGAGGTATATGTGAAGACCTCAGATCCAAAGGGAGCTTGGAAAACTAAGGACCATACCACATAAGGGAATAAGGACAAAGGAGAAATTTTTTGGGACTAGGGCTGGGGAGGGACTTGGGAATATGATCTAAAGGATTTTGGGGAGAAAAATATGAGGATCAAGGCATGGGAAGGAATTGGAATTGAGGAGTGGTTTCAAATTTTAGGGTTCAACTACAAGAGAGAGAGAGAGAGTGAGAAATGGGTCGTGGGGGAATCAAGGACTTGGAACTATGCTCCAAATTAGTTTCACTTAGTGTCTATACTTATTAGAAAAGGGAGGATATTAGGGATGAGACAAAGGGCAAGGAAGGTACTAGGGACTAGGGATATAGCCCCTAGGTCCCAAGCTCATCTATATGCCTGATAATGTGGAAAAATGAAACTCTAGTACCTAACCTTAGGATTTCAAGAGGGCTTTCCATAATGAGGGCCTCTTATCATTAAAATTCAAGATTAGATAGGATATGAGATTGACTTGCAACCTAAAAGGTGAGCCAATGAATCTTAGGATCTAAATTTGAGGACTTTAGAATGAATTTTGTATGAAATGCAATGATGCAACTAGTCAACAATGAAAATTCACTACTCTGATGCAAAAACAATAGATCTGGAAAGTCCCAAGAAAATTTGGTGTTCAGAAACATATTGAGCAGACTTTTGTGCACCTATCACATAAATTTGGAGCTGAATTTGTAGGACTAAGTCACCTAGGGAACCTATATTTGAGTGACTCAATTTGAAATATGTCTTCACAGTCCTCGGGTGTCTAATCACAGGTTTCTTCCTTTTGGATCTTTCATAGATTTTGAGATTATTTAGTTTTTGTATCTTGCCAAGTTATAGGGTTTGAATGCAACAATGAATAAATGATCCTCAATCCTCCTCCAATATCCTTCAAATCTATAGCCTTCACATTCAAATAGGAAGGGTTATGCCATATAAGGGATTTCCATAATCAAAACTCGTGTTGGTTTTTCCACATCCACAATGGAAAAAATTATAAAAGAAAGCTTATCCTTTTTAGGGATATAGGCCAAATGACAGTTGGATGATGAATCAAACAATGTACTATAACTCACCACTCAAATGTTATTTCCTTGAAGGATTGAAGTCATGCACATCACCTCAAGGCTTAATTTCAAATTGGCTTGATTTTTGGAAGACCTACAAGGATTGTACAAAATTGTACAATTCCCAAATCCACTAACAAATCCATAGCCTAGGAAAGAAGAAAGGCCCCCCAACAAACATAAACATGTTGAAATATCAAACATGTAGCAACCACAAAAGGGTGACCCACTTGGGATTTCTCGAATTGGTACTCAATGGTGGATAAATAGGGAAAGTGTATCAAAAGGGGGAACAAACCTATCCAATTATACAAATTTTGAGGCCCATGAATCTAGGCACTAACATTAACAACAAATGCATCACATGATTGAGGTCTACAAGATCCAAAAAAATCTACATGACTTTATTGAGTATTTTATTTGTTTGAAAAGAGATTAATGGATTCAATAAAGAGGTTATTACAAATAAAAATTATGAAGACACAATAAAAGTGAAATGAGGTGATTGGGTGTAGTGGATTATAATGTGTTAAAAGTGCATAGGGGGCTTAGGGTGGGATTAGTGGACTATATATAACTTTATTTGATGAATTTAAAGCTAGGTGGATTATTGTCTATTGAAATCTACTTAGTGTATCCTATAGTTTGGTACAATTTAGGTTGTCAATATTTCAGTTCAGGTTTAATTTGTTTCATGTACTATAAATATGGAAAAAATGGTTGTATACAAATAATTCTTTCAAAGATATGAATATCTCTATATTTGAATATGTATTTTAGAGAATAGAGGTATATTTCTAAGGAAAATTTTGATAGTTTATTATTGTATTTTGATTAGATAATTTTTATAGCAATTGTACAATTTTCTCAATTTTTTTGGGAATTCTTTTCATCAAAGTATATGAAATATATTTTATTATTTACATGGATTGTTGACAACTAAGACTTCAAGTTAGAAACCTATTTTTTTATTTCCAAAGGATAACATATCATCAACATACAGTGAAATAATGAGAATGCTTCCATTATTAGATTTGTAATATACACAATGATCAAATTTAGACATATTAAATCCACAACTTAACACATAGGTATCAAACTTGTTGTACCACATTTTAGGAGACTATTTCAAACCATAAAAAGATTGTTAGGAAATAATGCATCATACCCACATTCTTAATCCATTTCCTACATAACCCCATGAGAGAAAAGCATGCATGCAAGCTTACAAAATAACCATAATTCATAGATAAAAATAGATAAGCCACAAGATAAAACAAGGTATACCTTGGGAAATCCCTCAAGAGGGAAAAAACCAACCTCCAAAAGCATCCATACTCCATATATTAATCAACAATAAAACAATACATGCACTTCTGGAGTTACCATGAACACTCCTAAAGCATCAAGCCTCTCCAATGCATCCTCCATGTGTCCAAGAATAAATCCACACATCCCATCCTATGCTTCACATATGCACTCCTCAAAAAGACTCAATAATGAAAACCCACCCAACCAACAACCTTAACCACTAAACATGTGCTTTATTTTATAGAATCAAACTCACACAAATACAACCAAGTGGTAAGATAAAACCATGTACCACAAAACCATGTGAATACAAAACCATTGCCCCTCATTTAATATTCGGTACTAATTTTTCACTTTATTTAATGTTTTCCCCAATATTAAAATATTATCATGTCTCTCACACATTAAATAATAATTCAATGGTACAATGTATACAAGTGGCCCCCAAATAATTACCTAGTGTGATTAACCGCACTTCCTAGGTGCATCACAACTAAATAATGATTTAATTATAATATTATGATCAATAAAATTATGCAATGGTGTACAAAACCATATCCTAACATTCTCCCACTTGTTGTATACATTGCATAAGGGTCAATCAATGAAATACACCATAGCCATGCGTGAAACTACATGAATCTCCAGCATACTATTGTGATCCATCAAGATACTTGCAATAAAATCAAAGTGACCACCATCTCAAGAAAGAACTCCTCTTATCCTCCAACATGCCACCTATGGAAGAAAACAAACATGTCAAGGTGTTTGGGTGCACCAATCCAAAGAACACAAGCATCAAATCCAAGTGATAACAAAGGCTCCAAGCTGTTGTCAAAGTTAAAAACCCACATGATCGAAAATAGGATCCACAACACATGCTAATACATACAACCATCCATACCTCCTAGGTATTAACAACATCAATAAACTCATGCCAGCAACATATGCGACCCATAAACTACAATCACAAGCTCCTTGTATCAAACCTATCAATGAAGAACATACATATCTAGGAACTCCCACTACATGGGTAATGTCAAAGCATATCAAGTCTACCAATCAACACTATACCAAGGTGTTATAATTGATCAAAAATAAAGTACCAAGGAAAACCACAATGATCCACACATGCAACATAAACAACTGCATAATCTCTCACAACATGTCACCATAATCCTCCCAAATCATATGACTCATGAACCTCCAAGAAGGAACCATAGAATGAAGAGAGAATAATTGTAAACCATAACATGTCCTTCTACCAACACCTCAAAGTGTAATGCTGTGTCAAGTATGATCTCCTTATAACCCCAAATGAAAATCCTCAACAACACCCATAATGTTCAATCTCTTATATCAAATAACATATGAATCATTTAATATCAACATGGATGTAATCCTCTCTAATCAAGAACATAAAACTCAACATGTACATTCCCAAATCAGGAAATTAATCCAATAACCATCTCCTAAACTCATCATAAATGAATGATAACATAAACTCAAATGCACAAGGATATAACCATGCTAAATTTCCCTCAAAATGAATCCTCTGGAACTAACTATCCATAGCTCTATCCATATCTATAAAAGATAAAGCATTAAAACATAGCACATCTAAAAATAGGATGGGAAATACCTATTAGATGATAAACCACTAAGTAGAACAATAGTGGGGAATGAGAATGCTCCTCCAGGATAACCAAGTCATCATGACTCACTCCTAGAACAATCTCCTCTATAGGTCCATCATGAACTCATTTCTATATCCAAGTGAAGGCTCATCAAACTTCCATGTTGAAACTTCCAAAGAGTAATAGTCTCAAGAAAATGTATTTTATCACTAGAAAACTCCACCCTCACCCAAGTCTCCAAGTATCCATGAGTACCTAAAACTGACCAATCCATGCTAAGCTCTAAATGTAACACTACACTATCATAAAGCTCCCAAGAAAATGACCAATGTACTCAATACCAAGAGAACCAACAAGATTAATGTCAAAGATCCAACCAAAAAATTAGGAACCCTTCATGACATTATAATCTAACCATCTCCTCCTAGGAGATCACATGAAACAATACATACATCCTGGTCTCAAGAGAATTTGTATCATGCCAATCCTCTAAACTAGTATCAAGATTAAATCATGAAACAATACTAATCACACTCTAAACTAAGAATCAACATCTTCAATCACATCAAGATAACCATCTTGTAACAATGAACCTATAAATGTGAAATAATTCTTCTACAACAAAAAGATCTAAGAGCTCCTCTAAGACATCCACAAACAGTAAAGAAAATCATCCATCACCAATGATGAATCACATGTTGAAAACCTAGAATATTGAGAGGGGGTGAATCAATATTCCTTTAAACAAATTAAACATAAGTCATCCAATTATCAAGATAAATATAACTGCAATGATGAATGAAAGCATGAAGACATCCACAAAATCACATAACACATGAACACTAATATTTTTATGTGGAAAACCAAAAAAGGGAAAAAATATGGTGAGGGTTAGCTCACAATATATTATATCTGGATATAAGATATTATAGAAAGGCTCACTACCAGAATAGGACACACTATCTAGAAAAAGGCTCACAACCCACATAGAAAGAATAAAGAAGGTTTGGAAATAATGGCTATTTGAACAGATATAACAACATCTATCATATGCTGGATTACAATTCTAATGAAGTACAAAATGATCTCCACACTAATCTGAATCAATACTTTTCTATGTTCATAATCTGCTCAATTATACATCACACACATGTAGGTGAACCACCATACATGTCATATCTCTCTTCAATACTCCCATACAATCTGCTCTGCTATCTCCACATCATATACCCACACTCTCACTTCTCAAAATATTGAGATCTATCTCATATATATCAGTATCAAGTGTAACTTCAATTAGTTTGGCCTAATTAGAAGTAACACACAAAATTAAGCATGGTGTCCTCAAAACATTTTATCCACACTTTGCACCTTAAGTCAAGATTCAATTTACATCAAGATAGGTTGACATGGACCTAATATAAATCCCACATAAGATAAAATTACTTTCTTTTCCTCCACAAAACATCAAATTTGTCAGGTCAACCCAAAAATAGACCTAAACACAAAATTTTCAATTGTACATGAAATTCGCCAAACGTGTGACCTCAAAGCTCAATATTCCTACAAAATCCCATTCAAATATCATCCATTAACTTATCTTTATCATCAAAAAACAAAATAATTATCTTTGAAGAATTGCAAAATCTCCCATACTGATACACTATACAAAAAGTAATTGTGATATACAAGGTTGCGCACTATCATTCACATCTTTCGTGAAACTTCAGAGAATGCCACAAAATATTGAATATAGTTGCATCTGAAGAATGAAAAATTGTAGTTAGTGTTGTGCCTATAACACACATGCCCCATTTGGAACGGAGACCCCCTCTCTCCTTTTTCTTTCATCAGGTCGCTTTATGCCTTTGCCTCATTTTTTGTGCTCCTATTTTTGAGCTTCAAGTGGTCGAGAGCCCTAAAGTCATCATTCTTAGTTGACCAAAATTCACCACCCTAAATGGCTAAGTCTTTGGACCTTGCGGAGATTCTCATGTGGATTTCCCTTAGTCTTTTGCTCTGACGTTTTCCAGGTCCTATGGAGCCACCCTTGTGGGCTTCCCTTTGCATGTTGCTATCATCTCTTCGTTGTTTACACTACAGTCAACCCAAGACGTCCACCTGCATGGCAAGCCTTGTACCCTTCCTGGTCATTATCCTTCAACCATTCACTGACGGTGAAACCTAGGGGTCTTTCCGCATTGCGGACTCTGTGCTTCTTGTCATCGATCCTTCAAGTTTCGCACCCAGCTACCCCACTGGCCACTGTACCTACATTTATTGTGGGTCATTAATGAGTTTCATTCCTATAAATAGCATGTTTGACCTATCATTTTCACTTTTTCTAGTTAGAATTTCTCAGAGTGCGAATGGTGATCACAACTCACACACTTGTATTGCCTCCTAATGGATAAATACTCAACCTTCACTGAATTTATTCACGCTTTTTAGGTCAATCCACTACCAGCATCTTAAAATGCATCTTTTCTTAATAAGGTTCTTTTAAATTAATTGAAAATCTTAAAAGAAAACCCCTCAAAATACTTGGCAACCATCTTGGCAACTTGTTCTGCACCAAAATCCTCTGAAAAATTTGTTTAAAACATTCGAATTGATCCCCTAAAAGGAAATGCAAAACTTTGGTCCCTCGACACTGTTCTCCACAGAGCGTCGACCTCTCTACGACTCGCAGCATTATCATCACTATCACCTGAGCGAAAACCCAAACAATGAAACTTTAAACAAAAAAATTAAAGTCTCAAAACCCTTGCAGGTATATTCTTGTGGGCCACCACATGTGGGTGGCCCTCGTCTCATAGCCATTCTCAAATAGCCTGTCGTTACCTGAATCCTACACTATGGGCCCTGCTTGAATCTGCTCTATTGAATGCCAAAAATGTGCCAAGTCTTTGCATGTAGGTCATCTCTTGTGGGTCGTCACCGCCATCTTGCAACCATTCACAAATGGCCCACCTTCACCTGCATCTTGCATCGTGGGTCCCACTAGAGCCTCTTCCACCGAATGACCAAGACATACCAAGCTCACATGAGTTTTAGAACCTCCCATGTGGGCTCCCCTCTATAGATCGCCGCCCCATGGATGTTGTTTCCTATTTCCCAGGCCAAACCTCCCATCTACATAATGAACCCTGCTCCTTTATCGATTGTTCCTAGTCTGCATGAGCAAACCCTAAATTAAGTTGACCCATGGGCCCTTCCCTACAGATCTTTTTATGCTCGTTTCCCTCGCCTTAACACCACACACTAGTGGAAAAGTCAACCCTCCTACCTACATGGCAAACTTCACGATCCTCATCATCATTCCAATCGCCCAAACAAAGATGCTAAGGTAAAATTTCTTATGGGCTAAACCTTTTGGGGGACTATCTATGGACCGCCTCGCCTCCTTCACCATTCCAAGAGTCCAAAGAACCCCATCTACCCATGGTGCAGGGTCCATGTCCTCCTCTGTCGACCAAGTTTATTTGAGGCAAAATGGACAAGTCAAAGTATCTTATGGATCTATCTATGCAGACTGCCATCTCACCTCCGCCCTTCCTAATGGCCATCATACAATGACCATCCGCTAGTTCTTCCCTACACACCTCAATTTGATCAAATCCAAAGGAAGTTAACTTGCACCGTCTTGACAGCTCATTGTGGAACTCCTCATACGGGTTTGTATTCCCTATTTGTCATTTCTCAACGATGGAGCCTTGAACATCCATGAGGCCTCCTGCCTCTGCACTCCTCAAGCTTGGATAAATATGATGACCAATTAAATGACTCTAAGGGCCTCAAAAGTGGTATCCACACATGCCCAAATTCCTTATTGAAGACTTCAACTGTCGAATCCCTAATGCAAAACTTTTTTTGTGGGTGGCTGTCTACAGGTCGTTGTGACCCCGATGCCATCTTGCTCCTGACTGCTCCTAACGGCTTCCAACACAGGGAAACCCGCACCCCTAGGCCCGTATTCCTATATCTTATCCAAACAAGCTTTGAATAATGAATTTTGATGAATTTTATGATCTCCTAATGATGAATTACTGGATCTAACCCTCATTTTGTAGGATTTAACTAACGCTTCCCTTAATTTTTATGTGAATGCACTTACTGCATCTTTGTATGCATAATTTATGGAATTTACTGTGGTGCCATTGGGGAAGTCTACCGAGAAAGAGAAAGGAAAGAAGCTTGCAAAAGCATTGAGAGTGAAAGAGGAGAAAGATCAGATGAAGTACCAATTCCATGAGGTGGAGTGCACTTCCACGTGGGATTTGGTATTAGACACAAACCTTAGGCATGTGGATATTAACGAATTCAAGAAAAGAGTAATGATCAACCCTAGAACTGAGAACACATGAAAAATCAGAAAGAGTGGTCTTGCTAAGGCGGTTGGCTTTCCACCTGTGCTCATTGCTTTGGAACTAGTCATGATGTGTCGGGAGGCATATCATAGCAACAAAATAATTATTGACCATGAGGGAAGGGTGTTAGAGGATTTTTTCATCAGGTCTATTGGTCAAACATTCCATATTCCTACATTTGATGTCATGGAGGAAACAAAAAAGGAATATGCCGATAATATGTGGAAGACTGTTATGAGACTTTTTCCCCATGGAAGAAAAAGAAAAAGAAAAGAGAGTAAAAGTAAAAAAAATAAATATAAGAACTAATGCAATAGTTCAAGAAATAAAATGTAATAAAATAATAATTAGAGTTTTCACAGGATGTTGTAATTATTCGTAAAAGGGTGCGCTGATTGGAACTACCCTTTGTGTTGTATAAAACCCATGAAAACTAAATTATTGAGACATAGACAGAGAAAAAAAAAAGGAAAAAAAAATCAAGTAGAGCACATTGCAGGAATAGGGTTCCAGGTTAGCAGGCTGTGAGTAGGACAGAGAAGGGGCACTCCTACAGTGGGTGTCCAACCTGGGGTACAAGTGCGTGCACTTAGGACGGTCCTGGCCAGGGCATGGTTTGTGGCACGAGTGTTGAGCATTGTTCCGGTGGAACCAACACTCGTGTAGAGCGAAAAAGTCTGCTTTCCTCCCAGACTACTCACAGACAGAAGAGGCTGAACCAAGGACCATTCCAACAATAGTTGGGGATTTCGTCAGCACTTTTCAAAGATAAGTATTAATGCTGATAAATTATCTAAGCAATAAAGTTGTTTTAAATCCTTTGAGTATTTGAATTAATAATTTATTTACAGCATGATTGAATGGATTTGAGTGAAATTGTTGATCAATTTATTATATGCAATTTAATTTCAAAGTATTTAATTGAGCTTTAAATATTATATTAAAGTTTGTGCATAAAATTTTTTGAATTAATCTGTGGAAATCAATTTAAATCATTTCATTTTAAATTTGAGAATTAGTCTCATTTCATTTGGTATCAGAGCTTTTAGATCCATTTATTTGGGCATTTATTTTACAAAGTAGATTAAAATATTATAATAGTTACATTTATTTATTTAAATAAATAATAATAATAATATAAGTAAAATAAATAAATAAATAAAATAAAGAGACTCTTATATATTAATAGTTTAAATTTAATTGCATTCATTTTTGCAAGAAAAATAATAATAAAAGTTTTTTTAATAAGAAAAGAAAAGTTACTTTTATGCATCATCTTTAAAGGGTAAAATCAATTTGGGGTTTCATGAACTATTTATCTTTTTTCCTAAGAGTTAAAACTTTTTACTTCTCAAGTATCTCACTTATTGATTTCATAGGGAATTCTATTAAATTTACAAGTTATGATTTTTATTTTATTTTCATTTAAATTCCCATCAATTAGTTGAGAAATATATTTTAAAATAATGGAATTCAAATTGAATATTTTTTATGTAAATTGCATTAAGAAATATATTTTTACCTTTGAAAATAATTAAGATTCAAATTAGGACTAGTAAAAAAAATCCTTTCACAAAAATCTTTAGGCGGAGTCAATAATATAATTCAACATGTTCAAATATAGTTCAAGTTCGGTATGTTCGGTTAATGCACTAAAATCTTTAGAAATTACACCCGCATAACCCTGCAAACTCAAAAGAATTTACAAGGAAACACAATTTTTCTCGGCTCAAATGTGGCCACATTAAATGGCATGTCATACAAGGTGACAATGTTCGTTCAAATTCAAAATGCAAAAATAATACATGGCGTGCACCTATGCAAGGGAATGGTAAATTTTGAAAAGCAAAATTGCTAAGCAACTCGACACATAAGTAGAGAGTTTAGTTCTAAATTTTAATTCATTTGTAAGTAGTATCTTTAGCCCACTTTATTATATGTGAAAATAGGGAAATTCAATGTTGCAAATACATTTAAAGGGTATGCACCTTTAAAATATAAGAGTATTTTAAGTTGATTTTTTTTTTTAAAAAGAGAGGTGATCATAGACGAGTTTTAAAAACTTGTATGTCACATATATAGGCAGCCTATAAACATAGAGAGTGGATTTTTTATTAATAAAAAACAAAAATAAAATGAACTTACAGATCTATACATATACGCGTGGATATGTGGTTCCTTGAAGAAAAAAAGTGGGGGTTCTTGAAGAGAAAAGATGAATATCGCATGTAGGGGTGTTCATATAAGAGTAATCGCAATGTTGAAAAATAAAATAAAAATAAGAATGTCTATTTATGGAAGTGTGTTTGAAATCCCACATAGTAGAATATATTTGATGAACTACATACAAAAATCTTCACTAAGTAGTGTCCTGAAAGTGGTAGGAGTCTTTTGTGATTATCGTAGTCCATTCAAGTGCAATTACAGCTATCAAATTTAAGCTCTAGAGAAACACCACCAAACCACTAATTTTTATTCAAAGATATCTTTGAAAGAAGAGTTAGTTTATTAGTATGTTCAGTGTGAAAATTGTATAACCCTATTAAGTTTCAATTATATTTCTATTTATTTTGAGTGATTTTACTATGTTATGTTTGTGCAAAATCAACATCTATAATTGTTTAATGTAAGTTACATTGTGGGCCCATAACCCACAAGTTCCTAGATTCATGTTCCTATATTCATGTTGCTAAGAATAACATGTTTTTTTTTCTACATATTGAACCTTGAAAATATTGTGTTGTTTAAATACATTGGGTGAAATGAAATAATGATTTATCAATTGTACAAAAACATAAATTTTCTTATGATTGAACATAGGGACATGTTGAAGTTTTATAGGGGGAGAGATAACCCTAATTTATTTTTTATATTGAATAGATATTTGTTTCTAAATTAAAATAAAATAAAAATAGAGTAATAAATAAGATTTAAGAAAACTCTTGTAATAGAGAGATTTATAATTATAAGAGACAACCTTTGTAAAAAAGGGATAATTATTAAGCTACCTTATTATGTTAGGGCACACTATGTATGTTAGACATATTTCTTGGCCTCAAATAAACAATGATATATGGTTTAGGTGTCTGTTTATGATTGGTTTTAGATATACAATAAAATACAATGTAGAAGCATAAATAAACCAAAGATAGAGATTGTCTGATAAGCATGCAATTTTTCATATATAGGGTTACAATTTATATATTCTATAGGAAAAACTATGAATAGGTGTGCATAAAAATCCTTGCCAAAAAAAATAAATAATAAATTTAATATGGTTCAAAATGTTCCAAGGAAGGATCATCTTGGCAAAATTCATTTAGAAGATCTGTAATTTAGAAAGAACACAATTTTTGAATCACATAAACACAAAGGTATGGTTAAGGGGTCAAAATAGGAAGAAAGTGAAATAGGATAAATATGGATGGTAAGAGAAGCATGTGACTAGAAGCCTTGATATAAAAAATAAATATTCTTAGAGTATATTAGAAACTCTTGAATTAGGTTGATCTTAATCAATTCTAACGATGTTATACAATATTAAATAAGAAAAGAATTAATGAATTTAAAAGAAGTACAAGAAAGGCTTGGGATTTCTATGAGTGTGATATACTGTGTATTCAATTAGTATTAGAGTGGCATAGTGGAAGTGTGGTGGGCTCATAATCCATAGGTCCTAAGATCACTTAATAAATACAAGATAAGGAACAAAAATATTTTTTTATCATTTTTTTAATGGTATCATCATTTTTCATCTTGGGATTAAATAAAAAAGCAGGAAAGATTAGACCTAATATCCTCTATAAAGTGGTCTATTGTTCTATTAGTGTTAAGATCTACAACTAGATTATCATGTTTCGTATTATTATACTTTGTTATTGGACTTGATCAACCCAATAACTTTGTACATATAGCTTATAAAATATTATATATGAAAAGAGGATACTCATGTAGTCTGGAATGCATGATTATCATCTTATAATATATTAAGTATATATATTATATATAGTTTGAATGATGAATGAATACATAGTATGGGATATGTATGTCATTCACCAGATAAATGTTATGTCAACACATGATGATTATTTTGTAAATATAATGTTGAGTTATGGTAGAAAATTTTGATAAAGTTAAAAAATATATGTGATTAAACATATAAAATAGCATTAATTTCTTTGATTGTAAATTCTTGATATGTATTGGAAAGAATGACTCTCTTGAAAGTACGTTTTATTTTAAATTGAAAAGAGAAAAAACTATGAATTCAAAAGAAGAAAAGGATGTAGATAGAGTTAAAATTAAATATTGAAGTATTTAATATCAGTTTCTTCAATTATTGATTATGTGTTCTTTGAGTTGTAATGCAGATGCATTTTGTGCTACTGAGGACAATAGTTAATTTATAGGGGGAGAATTGTTATGAGACTTTTTCCCCATGGAAGAAAAAGAAAAAAGAAAAGAGAGTAAAAGTAAAAATAAATAAATATAAGAACTAATGCAATAGTTCAAGAAATAAAATGTAATAAAATAATAATTAGAGTTTTCACGGGATGTTGTAATTATTCGTAAAAGGGTGTGTCGGTTGGAACTACCCTTTGTGTTGTAGAAAACCTGTGAAAACTAAATTATTGAGAGAGAGATAGAGAAAAAAAAGGAAAAAATCAAGTAGAGCACATTGTGGGAATAGGGTTCCAGGTTAGCAGGCTGTGAGTAGGATGGAGAAGGGGCACTCCTACAGTGGGTGTCCAACCTGGGGTACAAGTGCGTGCACTCAGGACGATCCTGGCCAGGGCATGGTTTGTGGCATGAGTGTTGAGCATTGTTCCAGTGGAACCAGCACTCGTGTAGAGCAGAAAAGTCCGCTTTCCTCCCAAACTACTCACAGACGGAAGAGGCTGAACCAAGGACCATTCCAACAATAGTTGGGGATTTTGTCTGCACTTTTCAAAGATAAGTATTAATGCTGATAAATTATCTAAGCAATAAATTTGTTTTAAATGATTTGATTTTTTGAATTAATAATTTATTTACGGCATGATTGAATGGATTTGAGTGAAATTGTTGATCAATTTATTATATGCAATTTAATTTCAAAGTATTTAATTAAGCTTTAAATATTATATTAAAGTTTGTGCATAAATTTTTTTGAATTAATTTGTGGAAATCAAGTTAAATCATTTCATTTTAAATTTGGGAATTAGTCTCATTTCAAAGACAGACCCTCTAGCATGCAAGAAACTGATCAACCAACATTGGTTGAAGGAGAAGAGGGGTAGTGCTACCAAGGTTCCCCGAGAGTTGTTTGAGAGCGACTTCCACAAGGAGTACCATGACTTGGTCACTCTGGTGAGTAGGGTAATGGGCCTCCCTACTGTTATATTCTTTTAGGAATAGATGTTCTACTTTATTGAGGAGATCATCTATGGTAAAACAAAGTTCTACTGGGTGAAAATTATCGGTGACAACATTCATAACCAGCTTATGGTTGTGAAGAAAACATCCAAGTTCTACATGACCTCCTACTTGGTGTGCCTTCTAGAAGAGCCATTCCCATATAAGGGCCTCTTTGTAGCAAACAACCCAAAACCAAGAAAAGGAGAACTCAAAGTATGCAACCACTACCCTCAGCTACAATATAGAAACTTCAAGAGATAATATTGAAGGGTAAATCATGCCTTTATTGGGCACATCATTAGACTCCTTGGGGAAGACTCTGAGAGAAAAATCTCACATAGTGCTAGGGCCTTCATCTAGAGGTTCGGGTATCTATTTATATAGTTCCTAAAATTTAGGACAGAAGGGTTCTTAAAAAGGCCCTACAAGCTGTTATGATACCCCAATGATCGAATGATCCTATTGGAAGTCTCCGGACAATTACAGAATGTCCATGCTCTACTAAGCAACAAACATAGAGAGGGGCTCCCATATCCCCTGACCTTTGGGCAAGGAATGTATTCCTGTCCCACTGCCCAATGCATAGAATACTCATAGGAGTTGGTGGAATATAATTTGGACCTTCATATAGCTCGAGGGAGAATGGAACCATATGGGAAATTAAAGAAATGGGTCATAAGACAGTATGCTCATCAGTACCATGTCAAAGACTTATGGGCCAACTACAAAGATGATAAGGAAGTGTGGATGAGGCACTACATGTGAATGACAACCCAGTTTGTAAAGTCAATAAATCTATTTGTAGTGCCTAATCAAATTGTAGAAGAGGATACCATTATTGATGAGAGATTCAATGTTGTGGATGACTTGCCGCTGCCACTGATAGACTGGGATGAAGAAGAGGTCACTAACCTGATATAGTAACATGACCAGTTGAGAATAGGACAAGGAAATGGGTAGATGCCCAAATTTCCCAACATAAAATGCAAGGAGTTGTATTTGTTGGAACTATTAAAATTTGATGATTTTTGCCTATCTTTCATACCCCCTGAGTCTCCATATGAGTCCTTCCTTATGCATATTTTCTTCATTTCATGATATGCTTTCTCATATTTTGGCTCATATTTGTCCCATAAATCATCCATATCTATGTTTTCCACATTTTGGTCCATATCGGCATGAGTCTATTTGGGTCTCCCCGACCCATTGTGTTTCTCTACTAATATTTATCTGTTGCAGGTCTATCGACAAGACCTTTGTATTGTTACAGTGACATAAATTCATCTTTGGTTGGCTATCGGCATAACATTCATGTTGTTTTGGCAACCGAGGATGCACTTATCAGTAAGAGCTTTGTCGTCGAGGTTGCATCTCATCGAACTTGAAGTGTCTGCCCGACTAAGTATATTGAGGTTCATCGGTGTGAGCTTGGCGGTATCGGCATTATGCCTTGGCGATTATCTTTTGTCTTACCAACCGATGGTGGGAGGCTACTTATTGGCAGGAGTTTGGCCATCAGGCTATGGTCTTAGTGAATTCAATATGTCTCCCCGACCAGCAGTTGAGAGGCATATCGGTAAGAGTTAGCGATATCGGCATGAGGTCTTGGCGAGTGACCTTCGGTCTCGCCGATGGAACACAAAGGGACTTTCTCAGTGAGATTTTTCTCTTGTCTTAGTGACTCAGGAGATATAGGAACTTTCGATACGACATAAAATAGTCTACAAGATGTCTCCCCAACACTAGGAAGTCACAGCGACATACGTCGGATAGATAGACTTGTCGGTGAGAAAAGACTTATGTCACGGCGACCAGAATGTGTGATGAAAACTTTCAGAAAGACATAGTGTGCTATATAGGAGGTCTCCCCGATATCATAATGTTATAGCGAAGCACATAAGACAAAGGGTTTCTGTCGATGTGATAACATTAATGTCTTGGCAATCTATTGTGAGCTCGGGGCTTTCGGCAGAACAAAGTGAATTCTCTATAGGGTCTCCCCGATAATGAAGGGTCATAGCGATATAAGAGATAAAGGGACTTTCAGTGTAACATAGTGAAACCTGCAAGAGGTCTTCCTGATATCATAAAGTTATGGGGATAGTAAATGAAACAAAAGGAGCATATCAGTAAGAAACTATTTGTGTCTCAGCGATTGAAAAGTGTATTGGGGAGCCCCTCTCGGCAAAACTAAGACTAGTCTATGTGATGTTCCCCGACTCCATGGAGTCACAGCGAAAGAGAAGAACACGGGGGTGACTGACAGCGATATAGTTTCCTTCGGCATACTTATGATGTTGTCTTAGTGACTGTTCAAGGATGATTAACAAAGTCTTCACATTGTGAGCCGACATGTGAGTTCTTTAATAATGTTGTAGGCTGACATGAAAATGCCCGATTGTAATGGTTGGCTAATGTGGGTTTTGGCTGACATGTGAGCTCGAAGCAATGTGATTCCTGATGTTGGTGTATAAATATGCATTCTCGATTGTAATTAAATCATTAGATTTTAGATTAGAGACAGTAGATTAGAGATGGATACAGTAGAGTAGAATTCTCTTATCAGAGATTATGTTGCATGTTTTCAAATGGTGATTTCAATGAAGGTCAGTTGATGTGGCAGGTTATTTTTGGTGTCAATTGTCTATTGAGTTTATTGAAAAGTATTGTTAAGCTGTCTCCATGATTGATTCTTTCTGGTTGTTTAAATTGATGTAACAAGTTTACTTTCAGTTTATCAATGCACATTTGTTGTATTTGTGTGGTTAATTAACTGGTTCTCTCAAGAAGAGATTAAATCCTTTTGGTTGATCATAGTAATCAGGGATATTCATCTGGATTATTAAAGTAGAGCTTAGTAGTTATAATCTTGCATGTTTATACAAGTTATAAACAGATCATATGCTGACAATTTGAGTTTCTGCCAAAATAAGTTTCCCATTTCTATTTCATTCGACTCCACATACCCAATAAGGCATTGGTCTCTGCACTTCATCATTTTGAATTCATTTAGTTTCTTTATATCTATTAATTGAGAATTTTAGGATTTAGATCAGAAGATTGCTATTGCTATCAAGTTTGATTTCATTTGTTCACTTTGATCTGCCATTATGGACAAAGCATTTCAGAAGGATAATCATAAGTCAAGTCTGCTTCATTCAAAAAGGTACACCCACCGAGGTCTAGTAGCACCTGAAGAGTAGAAGGTTGAAAGCTTTTGACCTTGTATGTTACCCTAAAGCATATCAGGAGATTGGCAACCTCTTGAGGCATTCTTCCTGCATTTTTGAGAGCTAACAGTATTGACCTACGACGAGCTTGAAAGTGAAACTAGCAGTGGAGCAGCTGCCCCAGTAGAAGAGGTGCCTAAATCTCCTCCAAAAAAAAGGTCAAAGAAAAGGAAGAATGCTCTCGAGCACCATCCAAAGCATAAAGTATATACACAAAAGGCTACAGAGGGGGAATCCTCAAAGAAAGAAAAGAAAACAGGAGGATTTGTAAGTGAAATTCCCACAATTGAGGAAGATCCCCAACATGAAGGAGAAGAAGAAGATGAGCAGCCACGATCACCACCTACCACCTCTGCTCCTGCTACTACTGCTATTATTGTCACTCCTCCACCTCTTGCATCTCAGGCATTTCCCATCTCATCCCCGCTCACCATGGACATCTTCATCCACCTCTCTTCCACTTCACCAATGACCCAATAATGGTATTGGACTCCTCTTCAGCCATGACATCTTTGTTGTCCTCATCCTTGCTCCCTCCTCCATTGACCACTCTCTCGATGTCAATACCTACAATTGTCACTACTACTATTCCAACACTCACCTTGCTAGATGCTTTTGCAAAATACATGCAAGGAATGCCTATTGAGATTTATGGGGTGATAATAAATCCCACAGTTTAGGCCCTGATGGCCCGAATTGTCGTTGGCCTGCCTCTTCCTCCACCACCTATAAAGCCACCAAGGATGGAGGCCACTATGCAAATTTTTAAGGAAATGGAGAAATTCCAAAGGGAGGCCACTAATTCATAGTTCAAGAACCCGAGGGATTCTTCTAAGATGACTACTTCAAGCACCTAGAGGGTGGCCTCAGCATAAACCTAGACAAAATGGCATTAGATGAGGAAAAGTCACACTCTTCAAAGGAGGACACTAAAGCTCTCAACAAAAGATACATGATAGAAACCTCAGATCAAGAATTAGAAGAGGATTTTTTCCAACAGCTCAAGGATGTAGGTGAAGAGTTTGAATCTGAGAAGCATCCCTCCAAGGAGAAAATAGATACTGGAGTAAATGTGGAGATATTTGAAGAGCCTCCACTAATTGGCCAAGACAAGGGCCCCATTTGAGAAGAAGTGCCTCCTAAAAGGGAAGAATAAGATAAAGAAGAAGATGCATCGAGGAAGATCCTCAAGCCTGAGTCTCATGCTAAGATCGAGCAAGAAAAGGAGAGGGCACCTGAGGAAGAAGGTGCCACTAAAGAAAACATAGTCTTTGTTGAGTCAAACAAAGAAAAGGCTATATAGATTGAGGACTTAGATGAAGAAGAAAGAAGGGATCAAGAAGCCCTAGGTCATGAAGAGAAATGACCCCATCATGAACAAAGAGAGGAAGGTGATCATGAATTACCCAAAGGAGAAACTAGTGTACCCAATTGGCTAGAAAGGTAGTTGCAAAAGAAGGCCCCTGCTATCATTGATCCAAAGGCTATAATTGAGGCCATACTAGCCAGGGCTCAAACAAAGATGAAAAAAGAAAAGAATCCCATGGTCTGTTCGCATATCATAGTAGATTCCTTTGGAGCAAGGACAATACAGATTTCCACCCCCATGATAGATAAAGAGGTCAGAGCTAGCTATAGCATCTCAACCATTAACCTAGGCCCGACGACCAAAGAGCAAAGGATTGATGAGTTTTAAGGGTCAATGGCAACAATTATGCAAGAAATGAACAAGAACCAATCTTCCAAGGAAGAGCTAAAAGCACAAGTGGCGGATCTTACTGCCTACATCCAACAATGGATGTCCTTGGAGGAGGAGGCTCTAACAACATCATCTATGCCCCCTCTTCTCTCCTAGGATGAGCTTAACAAAATAGAGAAAATGAAAATTTGGACCAAGGTTGTAGTGGATTAGTTCCAATGGGTGATTTACAATGGCAACATGGGCATCTTCCATGTTTCCCAAACATCCAACAAGTTCTAGGATTTGCAAAATTAGCTAGAGGCCACAGAGAAAACATGCCACCAAATCACTAAGATATACAACATCACATATCCTAATATCGAGGCCATTCTTAAGTTGCCTAAAAGGACATGGGAAAAGGACTTGGGGCTTGTAAAAGATGATCACTAGCTAGTGGAAACCTAGAAAATGGGCTTGGATCATAGAAGGGAGGTCTTGGAAAGGGTATTGCATGAAGTTAAGCTTGACCTCAAATGGGTTACAAAGCATCGGGTTGACAGTGAAGACTACTTAAAAATGATGATAGATTACGAGATGCTTGCCCTTGAAATAGATCTAGAGAAAATCAAGTTGTTATTTTGTAAGAAGATGGAGTAGGGGGCTATAGATACACTGACGCAAAATTTCATGGACTTCACTACAAGAGAATTTACATAGTCCAAATAGGTAATCAAGGCCACACCCAGATGCACCAAACATTGGGAACAAATCACAGAGAGATTCAAGAAGCCAACCTTTCAGAACCTCCAATCTAACATCATGGAGAGGGACAAGCTCTAGACTTCAATTGGAAAATTTGTGGAATATGTCACTTTTTAGAAGAATGAAGGGAATCCAATGATTGATGATGATTTTCTGACAATATAGCTGGAAAAAGAAGGTAGTCACTAGAAGACAAAATTGCTATAGTGTCAGAGCCACTAGAGGAAAAAATAGAGAAAAGACAAAAGTGTATTTTATAATATTATATTTTGGGGGTAGGTGAAAACCTAATGGGAAATGAATCTTGGGCACACAATGAAAGTAAATCCTAGACATTCATTTCATTTTGGAAAACTATAAATAGGGGTCTCCTCTCATTTTCAAGAGAGAATTGAGTTGTTGTGTAAAGACATGTTGCAAAATTTTTAATGAGAATTACATTGTTTTGGGTGGATTCTTGTGTTTCTTCACATGTTGCATGATTCATCTTCTCAATAGTATATTTTAACTTTTTTTTCTAAGTTTTAAGTTCGTTTTAGTAGTTAGTTCATGTTGCACATTGATAGTGAAGAATGTTATAGTGTTGATGCCTTTCATGTTCATGTTCATGATTTTTGTTGTATGTTGATGATGAATAGTAGCGTAAAGCTAGTCTGGACATTAACTTATTGCTACACTTAAAATTCATCTATTATTCATGCTTCATGGTGGATGGATAGTTGAAAATCTACATACCTTAGAAGATAGCACTAGTTTCATGAGACTATAAACTATTTTGGTTAAGTGGAGTTTAGTTTTAAGAAGGCTTTCCACTGTAGCACCCTCCATTGTCCCTGTTCACCATTAGTTGTAGGTCTAGGAACCCCTCTCTCCCTTTTCCCTTTTGACCTTTCTTTGAAAATATAAATTAAGGCAAAGTTCTAGCATCATTGTAAAGTCAAATATGATGTTAAACATGGAGTTTTAGACTGTTGTTTTGAACTTGCAACAATTACACCTCATTTCTAGAATTCAGAAAACTCCATTTGAAGACCCAATTCCTTCCTAACTTAGTGAACCATAAATTCCCTTTGTGATTATCAACAAATCACATCAATCAACTGAGTTGTTTTTGCAATTCATGACCTGACACGAGCGAGAGACCTTGGGGTAGTAATTTGGAACTTGTTTGTAGATTTCTACCTTTCAAGAGAGGTAGTGCACTTGTGTGCTACTTGTGTTGAGAAAGTGCAAAAACACCCATCAATAGTTAGAATCACAAAATGGTCTACCAACTTGCGATGAAGTGCAGACCCAAAAATTGGTGCACTGAACCATAAAATTGTCAGGGGAAATACTTAGCCAATTTCTTGATAATCCATGCTTTCCAAACCAACTTGTACCATACATATGTCACCAAAAATACTTCCAAACTATGCTAGGATGATCATAACAATTTTGAAATCAATGAAAACATTGGATCATTCAATATATGTACACTTCATGCTCATGTTTCCAAACCACGTCATCAATGGCATACTTACAACTTCCAACGTCACTGTCAAAAAATCCTACTGAATCGTGATATTGATCTAAACCTTGCATCGTGAAAACCATCTGCTAAATGAACATCATCTAGTTCCACATGAACTCAACTATAATCCCAACAACTCAAAATAATAAGTAGAACCAATATCTCTAAGCCAAATATACAGTTGTCATCAAAACAACAGGAATCAATCTTACATGACCAAATCATCACTTTCAAAATCTCCCATTGAAAATTTTAACTAATTAAATGAAACCAAGCTATCATGACATCGTGATAAAACAAAATTCTACAAGTCCCATCAACCAACTAATCAGGGAATCTAATCATCCATCCTCTCATCTCAAAGCAACATACCAATGCACAAATGACCACATACAAGGTCAACTAACAAAGTCTACATCAACGCTGAATCAATCTCATGGCTATAGATAGTCCACACTGATTCATCCCACTACAACTAAATGGGTGATCAACCCATACAACTGCATAACTCATAGTTCCCAAACACTAAAACATGCAAACTCATCATTGCATTAGTAACTTGCAAACCAAGATATCAAAGAATATAATCTTGTAGACATCAATACTCAAACACCAAATTAACCATAGAATGAATTTTCCAAGAATGTCCACAAATGAGTAACCATAGTCAAGTAATTAATCAAGCATTAGATAAGAATAACCTCCTAACACCAAACCATATCACAACCAAAAAACCACATACATGATCACATCATGTCAATGCTCAAATGTACTTGCATATCCATGGCACCATAATTATAGCCAATAGTGTATTGCACTCAACTATCATCCACTCAAGACTCCAAGTTTCCACATCTGTCAACCCATGTCGTCAAAATTGAAAACAACCTATGTACCTATCACCATCAAATTCCAACTCTTAAAAACACCTATAAACATGTACCAAGAAGCACCGAACTGATAATTAGTTGTACCATCATAAATGCCATATAAAAACATGTGCTCCCTCAAGGTTTCACCTCTTGACTTGTCTGGATGGTCATGCAATCACACCTTAAATCTCAAGCACCTAAAAGTTATCAAACAAGTACCAACCTCTCTTAGCACCATAAACTAAAAATATACTTGATCCACTATGTTGTACACTTCACATTCTCTCCAACACCTATTTGAAATTGAAAATTTGATTCAGAATGCAAAATTTATTCTCAAAACCATGAAATGGAGAACATTTGGCTTCCAGGCCCCAAAAAATAATAAAAATAGCCAAATCATGGAACCAAAGCCATACCACTATATAGTTCTTAGAACCACCTTTCCAACAAGTATAAAAAATTGAAAATCTAACATCTTGGGTGAAATTTATGGCCTTTTAAAAATAAGTTTCCCAATTTAACTTGTTGGTGGTGTAGAGCTTCTATAATGTTTGATTAACTTGGTGCTATAGGTAGATACACAATTTAGAGGATAGATTCCTAACTGAACAATTCGCCAAATCTTTTATAAGAGGCTACATTTAATTATCAACCAAGGTTTTGTGAGCTTTTCATAGTGTTGGAACTATATGTGCATTCATGGATTCTAACACGGCCTATAAATGAGTATAGGTAATTTACACATTTACAAAAAATGGTAAAAGTTGGAAAAGGAAATGAAACATTATTTGGAAAAATATGGGAAATAACATAAACTGTTACTTTTTCTACAAGTACATATCACTTAAGACAGTGACTACTAGCTTCTAAGACTGAACTACAACTAATTACTCCAAGAGTATGAAACTATCATTAAGCTACAAAATATAATTCAATTATATAATTATGTTCATGAACTCCACATGCATGTAACTATAAACTATCTTAATCAATAATGTATGAACTAATTTAATAATGGGAAAACAGAGTGGATAGTAGTACCTCAAGTAGCCCTTGCTTGAGTTGTTGCTTCCACAACAGATATAACCACTTACTACTTGATCAACAAATCATGATATTGAATTATCTCCTTTATTGCATGGAAATTTTGAACTTTGACAAGATCTACTCCAAATTTCTCATTCATCAATACATGTAATTTATTCAATTGATAACATAAAACTAGCAATGATTAATTATTAACTAGTAATTAGCAAAAGCTAAAATAGATAACTAAAACAACTAGTAACTAGATTTTCTCCTCACAACAAATCCCACTATATAGGGTCCATGAGGAGTCTTATTCATCCTAGGACTGAAAACAGGAGCATAATGTATTTGTCCACCCTCCCTCAAGAATAGGGAGAGGACTTAGTCTTTGCAATAGAAAACCATAATTGAAAAGTAGAAAAAGAGAATTTAAAATGAAACTCTACCCCAATGATTTGATTGCCATGGCAGAGACATGTTTCATCAAGAATATCTTGTCATGGGCTAACCCAATCAAAACAAACTCCTCCTTTTTCCTTCCATCTTATTCAGTGTGCCTATGGTGACTCATAGTTTGACCATTCAATGGTTTCCTTCGTTCTTCCCTATAATTTTTGTGCTTTAACCATTATGACATCTCCCCTACAACTACCTGCAATCCTTATGTTGTGGGTTGGAAATCTAGTTGCTATAGGTTTTAGTTCTTCTTAGTTTCATCCTAAAGCATACACATCATTAACAATCATAAATTAAGCATAGAATCATATTGAATTGCATGGTCATTCATGCATTCACTCATACAAATTTCATCATATTGTATTTGCATTACCATATACTAAAGTCTTGTTTAAAGTGAATAAAAGGTATAAAAGATGTATAAGTTTTAGGAATGTTTGTGAAATTTGACAAATTAAAATGATAAAAGACATAAATTAATGAAGGAAATCTAGCCATAAATTAAGCCCATCACTCCCCCCAACTAAGCCATTGCTTTTCCTCAACAAAATTTTAAGGCTAGAGGTTATACTACAAAGCTATCTCTCCAAAATCAGCTACAATGCTAGCTCCTTTGACAAGCTTCAAATAATAGCCTTTCTGATTTAAGAGCTTCACCAATATTTTGTTTTCTATTGTTTCTTCTTCCCCTCATTTCTTCCCTATCTAATGTGGTACTGGAAATAGGAGGATAGGAGGATGGAAGATAAGTGGAAACCATGCAACTCCATTGTTTAGTGCAATGTCTATGTACTTGTGAGACCTACAAATCATAGCTACATAGTTATAAACAGAGTGTGGCTCATTTATTTTCAGCTCTGGTGAAAGTTATTCCCATCTTCTTTGAACAAATTAAAAGGATTCATTAATAGTCCATGTGGCTAATCCCTTCATCCTTGTGTAATCATATTTTCTAATACCCATTATTTTCTTTCCAACACCTCTGTAATCCAAGAGTTCCAACCACTGTTCTATTATTGCATTTGGATCCACTAATTGCTTCCTAAGCTGCAAGGCAATAGATTTTTCTCTTTCATGGTATTCTTGTAGAATTTTTCCCCTTTGATGCTCATTTCTAACATAATATTTCAATGCTCTTATTTGAAGATCACCTACAAACATCAATGGATTCCAAGTAGTATCATTTGAAAGAACATAATTGTATAGATAGAACTCACATAGTTGATCTTGTATGTCTGGTGTGAAATTAGAGAAAGTATCTAAAAATAAGAATTTCTTGTTCATTGCTATAGGAAGATCACTAATCAATTGGCTAAATTGAAAACATAAAAAAAATTCTTATAAGAATAAAGCATAAACTCTAGTAGGTGGCTTGCACTTTAGTAATTGTGTTGTCTTGTTTGTTATTTCTTTAATATTTACCTTCAACCTCTTTACTTCGATTTCTTGCTTTTCTAGTGCCCTGGTATGGTTGGATATCAATTTAGCTCTCTCCACTGCCCATTATTTATTTTCCTAAGAGAATTGAACATGTGTTCTCTTCCATAATTCAACACCTAAGGACACTATAGTTGATCCAATGGGGGTTTTAATCTGATGAATTGGGCCTTGGGATATTGGTTCTTTCCCTTCTACTTCTACCATGGAAAATTTTTCTAGTATCTCCAATTTTGACCCATGCTCAAACTTGTGGAGCCTTTCCTCCAATTCTTTAATCCTAGCATCCTGCTCATTGTCCCTTTGTTGGTATGTCTTTAACAATTCCTCCAACTATTTATTCTCTGCATTGCTTCCTATAATTCCTTATTAACATTTCTTTATTCAATAAAAATTTCCTCATCCTTCTCTAAAAATTGTTCATCTCCCATTTCACTTATGTTTTCACAACCCTCTAAAATAGGGCTTTTTGGAGATCTCTTCATTTTATTAGCTACAAAAATATCTTCTAAATTTAATTTAGAAGTGCTAAAAAAATATGATGGCTTCACAATGGGTTTTTTTATAACTTCATCACTAGGGACATCCCCCTTTGAGTCTTTATCTTTTTCTATGATTACAACATCCTCTTTATTCTTTTTAATAGATCCTCTCATTGACCCCTTCTTCCTTAGGTGATATGAACACCTTCTAGATTGCGTGGGATTTGTTTACCCTCTTGCAAGTACAAAAGAAGAAGCTCCACTTTTCCCTTCCTTTTCTTTTTTTGTCCTCTTCCACCCCTTTATAGGTGTAGAGGTAGAGGTTCCACTCCTTTTACCTCTTGGTGGCCTCTTAGAAATAGGGGTTTCCTAATTGTTTTCTATTGTGAACTGCTCATCAAAGGTAGCAAGTTGGGTTTCTTGAAAACCTTCCTCTTCTAGTTCCTCTTTGTTTTGGGTAGGTGTTGCAGTAGGGGAACCAAAGGGAATTTATTCCTTTGGAGTAGCCACGATGGGTTCTTCCATTCTTTTTTCTTGGCCTCTATTTTCTTCACTAAAAAATTCAAGAATATTGTTGATATTACTACAATTGAGAAATTCTTCCCAAGAAACATTTGGGAACTGAACCTTAAGGCTCCTCTTTACCAGTAATGCAATTAAGAAGAAATTAGACAATGTTGAGTTTTTTTTTTTTATATATTCAGAGGACATTATTTTTAATAGATTGTACAAAAATTTGGGAACATTTACATGTTTTCCATGGTGTAGATGACTCAATAATTTAAATATACTATATATAGTAATGATTTTCACCCATCACATGTCAAATATTTAACTATGTAAGAAGCTACTTGAGCCCAAAGCCAAGGCAAAGACAATCATTTAGTACCTTATGAGGAAGAATCCATATTTTCTCATGGCAAGGATAATTCATTTCTTGCTACAATGGCATCCACTCTAACTGGAAACTCCTCTCCCACTCTTTTTAAGTCGGATACTTCAGCTATAGTTGACTCTAATACATCTATCTTTAGACCCCTAAAAATTGCCTCATCATTATGAAATGTGATGATGAATTGTTGGGTCATTGTCTCATTGAATTTTGTAAGCTTCAAGAAATAATCCATCCAACCACCTCGTTGGAAGATGGTCAAACATTTCCTATCTTCTACTAGAAGATTATGTGTTGTTGGTTCCCTTTGTATGATATCACCTCCTATTATAATACTTTAGTATTTTGTAGTCACTTCACAATTTTTCTCTATTATATTCTTTCTTTACCACCCCAACTACACCACTTCTATTGTACTTATATGTTGTATTACTCAAATACACCCCTTAATTCAGTTGCTTAAAACTTCTTTCCTCTTCTCTAAACTCTATGTCTTTTGAAAATGGAAAATGAAATGGTAAAAAAGGATTTGTAGAAAGTTTTGAAAAATCAAGAAAACTAAGATATAATCATGAATTCCCCTCCCCCAACTAAAGTTTCTAAGTGTCCTCACTTAGTGTGTACAGTTTGGGCAGAGGTATAATTTTAGAAATAGTGGATAATTAAAACATGATATATGGCATGCCCAAAATAGTGGATAATTCTATATCCTTTACTACCTTGATAAATGAATGTGTTCTTCTATAAATATTCTGCATAACAACTCAAAACCTCAATTAGGTCAGCTCTAAGATGACCTTTAGATGAAATGAGTGATACAACATAGGTTGGATCAAAACATATACATTATGAAGAAAAATGAGTTGTGGATCAAAAAACAACATAAAAGACCAAATATAATCACAAAACATCCTCCAAAGTAAAAATAACTAATTAGGATCAACCACAGATGAAGGAAACAAGACTGTCAACTCGAACAATGACAAAACCACCAAAACTACAAACTATTCAACTTTACACCACCAAGGAGAGACCAAAGACATCATGTGGACCAAGAAGTGAAAAAATTAGTTTATGTACAATATCTCTTCAACATTCTTATGAATAAATTGATCATATGTTGGTGCAAGAAGAGAAACATATTGAATTGATGAAAACAAAGCATTTGAGACAGACTATAACACTTCAAAACACAAGATATTGCATTGTTATACACCAAAACACCTGAGACTTTCATGGAAGAGATCTTATACCTCTCTTAACATATACCCAAGTCCACACAACCATATCTATCATTTTGGAGGAATGCAAAGCATTCCCTTAAGCCTTCATCAACACTTTACTCTACCAAAGCACAAACTGAAACTCTATCACTTACTTTCACTATAGAAGGTGTAATGACTTGAGTTCTTGGATATAACACCTTCACATCTTGACCAACTTATCTTCTGAACTGCAAGATAAAAGCTTGTTCTGCAAAGGGATGCAGATCAAAACACCATGACTCGGTCTTAGAGTATATACTATGAATGCTTTAGCAAAACTTCTACAACTTATCTCTAAGTGTGGTACATAAAATTGTTAATATATCAATGTAGGCATGCTAGAAAAATATTATAACAAGTGTACCCACCTCCGCATCACACATAGACACCAGGTTGATCATCATACTACCTCATACTACACTATTGTCTTGCACTAGTTGATCAACTATCTCTAGAGTATTATAAAATATTTATCATACACTTTTGACATCAATGACAACACATCTTGAGTTGAAATAAATGAAAACACATATTTCCAACATTTGGGTCTTGGTTATTTGGTCATGAGATGGAGGTTGGAGAATAAGAGTAATTTTTTTTAAAAATGATTTTTAGGTGTAAAGATGGGATTCATTTTAATATTTTTTATGATTTTTAGGTAAAAATGTGGGATTCAAATAATAATTTTTATTTAAATCGTGTGATATTGGAGGGAAAAATAAATAAATGTGATATATGTTTATTTAGGACTTTAGGAAAATGGGAAAAATAATTAAATAAATTATTTGGTTAATGGAAAACGGGTGTGTGATAGGTGATATAAATATGGTGTGTATTTTAGGTGTCTACATAATGAGAAACAATCTACTCTACCAATAATGATATCATAAGATCTTAATGGTAGGATACATAATCAACATTAGTGGTAAGGGTTCCAAGATCCAACACACAACCACACACAAAGGAGTCAACTACCACCTTAGCTCTTATGGCTAACTCATATTACCAACTACTAACCTACCTTATTACCATCAACCTACATTGCTCAACCAAGTATGGTGATATGAGGTATTTTGAAGCTATCGAATCAAATAATACATAAACATGAAAAACCTCCAATGTACCTAAGGTTTCAACCATTATTCCCTAATGGTTGGCCTAGTGATTATCAACTACTACAAACATTTTGTGAGATGTACCAGCATATCCAACTATTTTCTCTAACATTTCTCAAGGAACCCTGCCCACCAACTACCATTTATCTCTATGGGTCCTACCTAACCATGTGGCCATATTGAATATAAGAGAAATATGGTCCCATAACTCAATGTTTTAAAATTAAGGTTGGCTTGGTTGTTAAAAAACTATAAAGCTAGGATTGTGTAGACCACTTCCCAACTACTACTAGGGAACACAATTTTTAAGATAATACTTCCACTTCTCCCTATGATGAGGTTCCACTGGCATAACTATCTCTACTGATTCTATTGAGGTTTCTACCTTTAGAGCTACAACTATTGGGGAGTCAAGTAGTGGTACCAAGGAAGTCTCAAAAATCTCGTTGGGCTAGGTTTGAAATCCTTAAACCTTGGGTCATACTTGAAATGATACCAATACCTATGTACCCATCTAACCACCTTGACCTCTAGCCAAATTTTCATCCACTAGCCTTACCTTGTCAATGGCAATCTCCAAACTCTTGTGTTAGAAAGATTAAACACCAGCAATAATATAATGCTTCAAACCTTTCACAAACCTATAAAATAGAGACTTCTCATATTCAATTGCACTCACATACTAATTTAGCTCAAAGAAGTAGTTCTCATACTTATCCATTTACATACCTAACTATCAAACCTCATAGAACTCATCCAAATGGAACTACCTTAAATGTATTGAATGATAATGAGCATGAAACCAATCCACAAAGGTTTCCCAAGAAATTGTAGAAATATTTAGGTGACTATTATAATACTTATCATGCTACCAAGGGGAAGAAAACTCACATAATTGGATGATGGCATATCTAGCCTTGGTATTACTATCATAAGGATGCACCACAAAATAATGGCTAAGGGCTAAGATCTAATTATTATCCCTATTTACTTTAGTGAAACTATCAAAGGTTGGTGGATGTGGTTGAATAAGATCTCTCATATGGCTTGTCACTATATTTGGATCATTCACCACTTCCTAACCTTTTATTAAAGTTGATCCTTCCTAGGTACTTTGATGCAAAAAGAACCTCCTCTGCAATTTCACAATACCAAAACACAACTTCACAAGGAATTTTCTTTGCCCAATTCTTGAAAAATTTCACTCAGAATATAGATTGTAATGAAAATTTTATAATTCTTTTAACTAAATATCACTATCGTATAGAGTTCACAACTTCATTTGTCAAATTAAGAATTTTGATTAGTAATTTAAAGAACGAAAAATACAAGCACTAAAAAATCAACTCATTCAATTTGTTAAAATGGATAATAAATGTCTACATTCAAAACTATTTAAAATAGAGTCGATACAAGTTAAGTGTTCTCAACTAGTCACTCAATAGAAGTAACACTCCTTTATCATCTGTGATCTTTTTTCTTTTGTTCCCCTCTCCCAAACATTGGAGTGACTCATCAATCCTTCATATGCATGGGTTATAAACATGCAATGGCTTTGATATTCCCCAATGCCCTCGTTTTCTATGGCATGGCCTACTACTTAATAGATTTGGGTTGTTTTTCTTATCTCATGTTTAGCGATCTAATTTTCCACCCTTTCTTACCGCCTCCTTCCTCTCCCCATCAATCTCGTCTTTCAAATTTTTATCCTTTCATTCCCTTGAGAAATTGCTCGCGCACCCCTTGAACTTCTATGTTGACTATTTGTGATTTTCCATATCAAAATCTCTCTTAGAAGATATCCGTTAGAATGGTCTTATTTGCATTTTAATAATCAATCGACCTTTTCATCCATCAGCCTTCTTTCTTAGAATTTATTGGCTTTTCTTTTATAATTCTATGGAAGGTCATGAGGCTCGCTATAATCACAAATTTTCAAATTTAATTCTTTTTTTTTATCTCATGACTAACTTCCCCTTAGCATATTGACCTCTCCCAGTCACTATTGCGCCTTGAACCTTTGTTTGATGCCTCTCAATCTTCTATTTTTTTGCCAGCCCCACAAATCTATTTACCTTTCTCAATTGGTGAGGTATTCTTTGTTTTTTTTCCCTGAGGTATTTTGTAAATTTGTATACACATCGATCAAAGCAAATATAATTACATCAAACAAATTTTTGATCCAAACAAGCTGATAACAATTGCATTTTATCACATTTTGTGAGATGTTTCTTTGAGTGTCAAAATGAAGATGAAGAATTCAAGAGGTTTATGCACTATCTAAAGAGAGGAAAACCAAACAAAATAAAACAAACCAAAATTTAAAGAAGATCAAACTAACAATTTGTTTTTTGTGGTATTTATTGCCCATTCGCCTGTGTGCTCCTGCACCAGACACGCTAGGTAAGTGAAATGTTCCTTGAGTTGATAAACTTGGGAACATTGAAAGGTGCATGGGACAATAATCCCATGCTTATTTTTTATCCACAATTGCTCCTTATCTATGGAATCCTTCCCTCTTCTATGCTTTAGCTCATCCTCAACATTTGATCCACCTCCACTGACATTATCTTGTTTCTTTGGAAAACTTCCTACCATCAGTCCACCTCTATGCCCTCCACATTCTTTTGAACTACTATTCTTTGTCCCTTTATTGCACTGCTTCAATAAATTAGACTCCAATATTCTCTTTCTTCTTGAAATCTACCCTTTGAATGGCTACAAATCACTACACTCAATTTGTTCCTCTTCCTCTACTCATTGTTTCTCTGCACTACAACACATAATAGGGTTGGATTCTTTCAGTTGATTTCCTTCTCTTTTAGAGAATTCAACATATACTTCTTCCCATCTTTTCGGATGGTATACACATTCATCCTACCATCATAGATGGCTTCCCTTTCAAATTTCCATGAACTACCCAACAACATATGGCACGTAGTCATAGGAATCATGTCACACAACACCTCATCTCTGTAAGAACCAATATGAAATTTGACTAAACACTACTCACTCACAGTCATCTCATATTCCTTCTGCAACCAAGAGACTTTGTACAGACTAGGATGCTTACTCATTTTCAAACTTATCTTTTCTACCATTTCCTCTAAAACAAAGTTATCCATACTACCACTATCAACTATAACTTTGCAACACTTACCTCTAAAACTAGGATGCTTACTCATTTTCAAACTTTGTACGAACTAAACACTGCTCACTCACAGTCATCTCCTCATCATGAGTGATTCACCTTCTTCTAGGTCTTCACCTTTTGGGGATGCACTACTTTCCTCATCCTCTTGTGCCAAATGGTTTCTTGCTACACTCTTCTTGCTGACCTCTTGTATTTGATGGCACTTGAAAGCATGATGGGCAACCTCTCCACACTAGTAACATCTAAATGGAAACTCTCTACTACTACTACCACATCCTCTTGTTGATGCCTCCCTTTCTTTGGTGTTTTGGCCCACCTCTTTACTCCATTTGGGCTTGAATTCTTCTTCAACCTGCTTTCCTTTTCTACTACTCACTTTCCCCTTTTCAATTGCAAATCTTCCCTGAATTTTGGAAGTGTTTATTTGTCTTCTCATTAATTTCTCCTCAGCATTCAATGCATTTTGTATGTTTCCTCAATTGTGGTAATTTTCAGCATACTCATCTCGTCCTAAATGTTAAACCACAAGCCATTCACATACCTGGCTACCTTCTCCCTATCGATTTCATGCCTTCACAATCGAATAGCCAACTTGTAAAACTCCTTCATGTAATCTTTTACACTCATATCTTTTTGTTTTAGATTTTGTAGCTTTTTGAATAGCTCCATTTCATAGTCTCCAGGAATGAATTTTCTTTATAACTTTGTAACCATCTAGTTCCATCTCGTTATTCGGGGTTCTCCATCCATTTATCACTCTCTTTACAACCCTTTCCACCATAAATAAGCATGCCCTTTCAATTTCATTTGGGATAATCTTCAACCATTGTATATCTCTAATTTCCTCCATTTCTATGTACTCCTCCAGCTCTCCAATCTAATTGATCATCTCTTCTAGATTTAATGTTTTAGAAAAAATTTGTACATCCATTTTATTGCTCTTCGTAATTCTTGAAAGAGCCCTACAAAATCATTCTTTTCTGGAATCCTCTAGTCATCCCTCTTCTTCTTCTTCTCTTCCCTATTCTTCCTCTTCGTGGTGGCAACTCTTTCAATCAACGACTTCAACTCTCAATCATTTAGGACTCCACACACACCTGCAACAATTCTTTTGAGCTCTCCACAACTATTACTCACTCCCATAGATTTTGGTGGATACTCTCCATGCTCAAGATTGCCTACTTTGATACCAATTGATGCAAAAATAATCTCCTTTGCAATTTCACAATACCAAAACACAACTTCATAGGGAATTTTCTTGGCCCAATTCTTGAAAAATTTCACTCAAAATATAGATTTTAATGAAAATTTTGTAATTATTTTAACTAAATATTGCTTCCATATGGAGTTCACAACTTCATTTTCCAAATTAAGTATTTTTATTAGTAATTTAAAGAAGAATACAAGCACTAAAAATTCAACTCATTCAATTTCTTAAAATGGATAATAATTGTCTGCATTTAAAACTATTTCAAATAGAATCAATACAATTTAAGTGTTCTCAGCTAGCCACTCAATAGAAGTAACACTCCTTTATCATTTGTGATCTTTTTAATTTTTTTCCCCTCTCCCAAACATTAGAGTGACTCATTAATCCTTCATATGCACAATTTCTAAACATGCAATGAATTTGATATTCCCCAACACCCTCATTCCTTGTGGCGTGACCTACTACTAGATAGATTTGGGTTCTTTTTCTTATCTCATGCTAAGAGGTTTGATTTTCCACCCTTTCTTACCACCTCCTTCCTCTTCCCATCAACCTCAACCTTCAAATTTTTATCCTTTCATTCCCTTGAGAAATTGCTTGTGCACCCCTTGAACTTCTATGTTGATTGTTTGTGATCTTCCAGATCAAAATCTACTTAGAAGAGATTCGTTAGAATGGTCTTATCTACTTTTTAATAATCAATCAACCTCCTTTCCTAGAATTTATTGACTTTTCTTTTGTAAATCTATGGAAGGTGATGAAGCTCGATGTAATCATGAATTTTCAGATTTAGTTCTTGTTTTTTATCTCATGACTGACTTTCCCTTAGCATATCAACCTCTCCCAGTCACTATTGTGCCTTGAATCTTTGTTTGATGCCTCTCAATCTTCTATTTTTCACTAGCCCCACAAATCTATTTACCTTTCTCAATTGGTGATGCATCATTTGTTTTTTTTTCCTTGAGACATTTTGTCGATTTGCATACACATCGAATAGAGAAAATGAGATTACATCAAACAAATTTTTGATCCAAACAAGCTGATAACAATTGCATTCGATCACATTTCATGAGACGTTTCTTTGAGTGTCAAAATGAAGATGAATAATTGAAGAGGTTTTATGGTGCACGTAATTCTTTAACTTCTAGACTCCCCAAGCTATGATCTTTTTGTTGAATCCTTGTCAGCCCGAATTACTCGATGATCTCTATTTCACTAAATTTGCTTGTCTTTGGAAAGCTCGATGGTTTACATTTCATTGAATCCGCTTACCCTTGGATTCCTTGATCACTAAGCTTTTGTGGATTCCATGCCTGCCTGCATTCTCTAGAATTTAATATTTTCACTATGTTGAGTATTGCAATGCTATTTGAAAGATTATTAGTAATTTTAACGTTCGATCTCAGTTCTCAAATGCATTTACATCATAAGAAGATTGCATAATATTTTATGGTTATTTTCTCATGTGTTATAGTGCTTCGCGGAATTTGTTTGCCCTTGAATTCACGAAATCTGTGAGGTGGCTGATTTCCCATAAATTTGCAAGGGACCAAAATCCACAAAGTTCATGACTTGTGTAAAATCCTGAAATGTGTTATAACTTGGCTTTTAAGGACTTGGATCTTGGTTCTTTGAGCATTAATGATAGACTATGAACTATTACATATTGCATATGAAATATCACGATTAAGCTAACAATGTAATGATGTAATTATTGATTTTATAATGCATATTAAGTGATTATAGTGTTCTAACCAGATGTAGGCAAAGTCTAGTAAGGCTAAGGTGGAGGAAGAAAAATGAGCCATTTGAAGATGGATTAATCACATAAAATTATTTGGAAGATGTGGCCATGTACATCACGGTCCTACATAAGTAGTGGGAAATGATGATCGATTGGCATAAGACTATAGAGAATATGAGATTAAAATTTATTCCAATCCTTGACTAGGTCAACTTGACCTCAACAAGATATTTCACAAAGTTTGAAGGTTTTCTAGAAACAACAAATGGGAAAAGAAGATGACTAGGAACAGTTATCTCAAATTTTATACATACTACATCAACCAACTAGAGGTACAAGTTAGCCACCTAGAGAATTGTGTCAATGCCTTTTATTTAAAATTGTTGTATTATTTGAGGGCCGACTTTAAATGCTTTATTTAAAAATTAAATAGGAAATTAAATTGTACAAGGACAACCTATTTTGGCCGACCTAGATCAAGCGCCCTAATTTTATTTTATTTGGGCCAACTTATGTGATGTAAAACTCTATTAATATGAGGTCACTTTTCATTTCTAAGGAGTTAGATTTAGAGTTAGAATTTGAGTTGGAATTTAGGTAGAAATCAATAGGAGTTAGGTTGTAGGAGAGGAGATAACTAGAGATTGTTATGTAACTGTTGGAAAATTTAATGCAATTGGGTCAGTGATTTGGTGAACTTTTGTGTTAAGCTTTGAAAGTTCATGGTTTCTTGTTCTTAATTCTCAATGTTAGTTCAGTGCTTTCATGATAATGGTGAAATGTCAATGGTGTTTAATGAATATGTTGCTCATAATTTTGGTAATTTTTTGATTGTATGTTGTGTAAAGTTAGTCTGAGCCAAATATTGCACTTAGTTCAACTATGGATGTTTGTTCATATTGTGTCAGTAATTGGGTATATGTATGGGTGTTCATGGTTTGAAAATCTTTTGATTACCTTAGAAGGTTGCACCATTTATGTGGAGTTGTAGGCTTTTCCTTGATCAAGCAGAGATTGGTTTATGGGGATTTTTCCATTTGCAACATTAACCATTGTTGTGATTGATCTTAGGTGTTAGGCTTAGAATCTTTCTCTTAACCCTTTATCTTTTTATCTTCTTTGAGTTAGTTTTAGAATCGAATCAGCATCACCACATTGCTACATTTGATGATAAGTTTATACTTTCAACATGATTGAATTGTAAGGCCCCTTGTGATTATCAAAAAATCACATCATCACTGAGTTGTTTGTGGATTGTCAAGACCTGACATTAGAGACCTTGAGGTTGTTTCTTGAGGCTTGCTGATAGAAATTTACCTTTCAAGAGAGATAGAATACTTGTATTTTGTTTGTGTTGTTGCGGTGCTAAAAACACCATCAATAGGTTTATGCACTGTCTGAAGAGAGGAAAACCAAAAAAAGTACAACAAACCAAAATTTGAAGAAGATCAGTTATGTAACAATTTTTTTTTTGTGTGGTGCTAATTGCTCATTCGCATGCATGCTCCTACACCATACTTCACTCTAGATTGATGTGGGATTCTATAGTAGTCCCTTTAACCAAATTTGGGTTTAGTTTCTCCCATTACTTGTGAAGGATTAGAACTAATTGCTTGAACTTCCACCTACCTAGGGGAAACATTCTCAAAAAATCCTAAAGCAATCCTACTACCTACAAAAACCCAAGTTCTCCACCTGGCTAAGTATTTCTCATTATGGGGGCATCTTCACTTTGAATTTTAGGATATCCTTTATCAGGGTTACTAGTTCCCCATTGATGAGTATGGTAATACTTAGGAGGCATCCTCTTTCACAACATAATGGCATGGGTTAGAACAAAATAATATTAGTTAAATCAAGCAAACTTTGCATCACATCTATCATCCTACTAGGAGCTCTCTAAGATACTGAGGATAAACTCTTATAATAACTAGATTCACAAAATAAGGAACACATAAAGAAGAGGAAAATAATTATCGTATTATAAAGATAAATAATATATACCAAATAATTTACCAATGCACCATCATACCATACATTATGTTGGAACATCCATCTAGGTTTGGAAATTTATCAAAATAACATAATATGCACCTTCATGTCACTTAGTAGCATGGCCCTTGTGTCTATAACACATCGTACACTCTACTAATATTAGAAGATTAGGAGGCATGCTAACATTTGCAAGATAAAATAATTATAGAACAAAGAAGATGCATTTCAAATAATCATTCACAACATATCTCATTCACATGATCTTCTTACATAAAAATAATAACTAAGCTCACCACATATCAAGAATAATTTCAATAATCTAAAACATCGAGCAAGGACATCAGAATGCCAAGATAAGACTCCACACATGTTTGTACACCAAAAAGTAGAGCCACACAACTAGCAACACACTAGTAAACAAACAACCCAAAGCTCCCAGTTTTTTAGCATTGTCTTTAATTCCAAATGTAATGTTCAAAAATTTCACCCAATAAATTAATAAACAAAAAATAGATGAATAAATTTTGTGTGTTGCAAGTGTGACATCAATATGCTAGCATGCCTACTCTCACAAAATCTATGAAATCACACAATGGTGCATGTATTATACCATCACCAATGCACCAAACATAGTGACACAAGAAAAAATGAGTGAAAATCATATTGAGAAGCTCAAAACACAAGAAATGGAAGAATTGTAGAACTTCCAATACATCTTGTAACTTTTATAGAACGTCAAAGTTCCCATGCAATTTTGTAGTTTTGTGGAACTTTATATTTCCCATGAAATTCTATAGTTTTATAAAAAGTAGAAGTTACCTTGCAATACCATACTTCTTGCAAATTACAATTATACTTCCAATGCCCATAACCCTTTAACTTGTACAACTTTAGAGTTTCCATGCAAGTTTGTAGCTCTTGCAAATTGCATGTAGAACTTTAATTTCTACAACTTTATACTACTAAATTTTAAAAATATTATACAAATCTACAACTCCTAAAAATTACAAGTCTATTTGTTATCCCTATATCTTTGTAACTATAAAATTTTAGGGCTTGCATGCAACTTTGTAGCTCCTAGAAATTGTAAGCTAAGTTTCAACCATCATAACTTTATAACTATAGAGTTTCAAAGCTTACATGAAACTCTATAGCTCCTACAAAATTTTAGCTAAGTTCCAATTCTTGTAGCTTTCTAATTATAGAAATTTGGAGCTTAAATGAAAATTTGTAGCTCTTTCAAATGGAAATGCAAGTTTCAATCCCCATAACTTTATAAATATAGACTTTCAAATCTCAAATGCAACTTTGTAGCTCTTTCAAATTGTGATTTGAGTTCTAATCCCCACAACTTTATAACTATGAACTTTAGAACTCTAATTCACAAGTTTTAAAATTGCAAATTTCCTTATGAGTTCCACGATTTAGCATAAACTACTTGTAAAAAATTAGATTTTTACATAGTTTTGTAGGATTACAAACGACGGGCTAGGTTTAGAATTTTGTTAGCTACTACTTGGGGAACTTTAGAGTCTCGATGTATTTTTTCATAATTTCAAAATATAAGTCAATTATAGCAAATGAAAGGGCATAAATTTTTCATTTTACATGTTATATAGAAGATTATTGGGCCAAGCATTCAATCATATACATGATCTTGATTGGACAAATGAGAACTTTCAAAGACCTCAAAAAACTGTGACAGCCTAATCAGGACAATCAATGTCAATCAGTATCCTTCAATCATTCCTGTAGTCAGTGATGCAAAAATGTACACATTTCAACACCAATGTTAAGATGTGCCAAAGGTAGAGATAGATCTCACATCACTTATGTGGGTGATTACATTCCAACTGTATGTAGGATTTCAAAATAATAATTACAATTTTGAAATGTGGGCCCCAACATCCCAAATTATATATTTTTTCAAATTGCATGAAAATGAAATGTTACAACAATAAAGGATGAAACTCCTTTTTCATGCACTCCCTAATGGTGGTTCAACACCACCAAATAACATGGAAATCTTAGTTCCACACCTTTTAACTAGAAGGGAACTGATTGGGTAGTCCAACAACACTCACACAAATAAGATGGTTGAACATGCATGTATTAGCCACATCTCATCCATAGAATTTTCCAAGTACAACATACATGAGGGATTCAAAATCACCAACCAATTCATAAAATGTTAATCACATCAATACATGAAGCATAGAGAACATTCACATGATTTTATTCCAAAATATTAATGCATACCCATGAGATATCAAACATTTCATGCAATAATGCGACACATATGAGATTGTGAAGAACATACCAATCAACCATATACTATGGAATGACATGCACACATTGGATATGCAATCCAATGTACAAAGAAAGAGAGGGTTAATATACAATCTAGTGATGGTGGGCTATCATGAATCACATGGAGGTTTAAGAGTATGCCACCATCCCATATAGGTCATCAAGAATAATGGTAAATTGGCCCAATATCCTTCACAATACTTTCACATATCCTCTTGGGCATACATAGGAGTATCAGGGATAACTCTTCTTAATATTTTAATTGTGTAACTCCCATTCATTTTAATTAATTATTTCTTAATTTATCATTGCCTCATCATAACTTACAACACAAGTAGATGGTGTGAGAGTCCACTCTATCCTATCCTAGAGCCCTCACATCCTATGACCATGTATTCAAATACACACAAAAATACATGACAAATAATACAAGGTATAAACTTGGAATGCATAGGCCCAAATGATTCTCATCTTGTTTCTATAAAAGAGATTTATTCTCACAAAATAAAATACACAAAAGAAATAAACTTTAAAAAAAAAAATCAAGACACCCAAGCTTTTTCCAAAAAATCCCAAATTTAATTGGCAAATCTCTAAAATTTTAAACATCAAAATTTTTATTTTTCAAGAATACCCTCTTGAAGCTAAGGGTCTCAAACACATATTTTTTGAATCAAATAATTTTTTAAAAGATATTTCACTATAATTTTAATGTAAAATGGAAAATCATAAAATAAAATAATTGATATTGTTAAATTGATTTGAATTCACCAACACGATCTTTACTATGAAATGAAATATAATATGCATCCATTTAAAGTGGGGATGATAAAATCATGAATAAATTTCAATCACAAGGCATAGAGATGAAACCCTTACCTTCAATCCAATGTAAAACTAGAATGGAGAGAGATTTTTTCTTGAATGTGACCCAATTTCCAACCCAAGCAAACGATCCTTTAGTTAATTCCAAGCAATCAATTCTCCAAGAAAATCCAAACTAATTTCCCAATCCAAGCTCACAAGAAAAATGGAGAGCAAAAATCCAACAAAGAAAAAATATAGAATGAGAGCAAAAATGAACTCTTTTATCCATATAAAGCCAATTTCACTTTTTTTAAAAGCATCCATTCCATTCAACACTCAAACCAAAAATACAAGAAATTTTGAAATTAAATTACTTTTAAATCTTTTCCTCTTTTATTTTCAATTACCTTTTAAATCAAATGACTATAGTCACCAATTAAATATTACCATTTCTTAATGCATTTTCATAATTATCAATTTTTTATCGAGTTAACTTATTTCAATGAAGGAAACATAGGAAAACACAACAATTATATTTACACAATAATAATAATAATAATAATAATAATAATAATAGATTTTTATGATTAAATCATACATGTCCTTTTTTCACTACCAACATAATTTCCTTTGACCAACACATAATATAATAAAGAAAATTATTAAATTAAATTAGTCACAAGAGCTTAACAATCTACAAAAAAAAATGCAAACATAATTTATAGGTTTCCACACAACTCAAGAATCTAAAATTGATTAAGATTTAGATTCACATTTCTACACACGATGCATCTTATAGCTTGAATTCAAGTGGGATGAGAATAAACACAACACTTCTTTCCAAGTGGATAGTCTCTAGTTAAACCATTGTTAGGGATTACTTATTATTTCACACTCAATAAAGTGTCAGACATTTATGCACACCATGAGATAGCCAAAGCTTAGTATATAACACCTAATAATGTAAAATATAACATAATATCAAGACTACATCTAGTAAAAATAATCCAACTTAATCATGATTTAAATAATAGATATATAGTAAATGACAGAATGTTGAACTTTTTGGCCCCATAAAAGACATAACACAAGCATGTTATAATGTTCTCATGTGTTTTGATTGGCATAAAAAAAAACAAGAGGTTGAGCTCATTTAAACTCGACCTCTCACCTAAAAAACAACACACTACAACCTTTCAAGAGTGTGCTCACATTTTGAAGTTGAGTGTGCTCACATTTTGAAGTTGCCCAATCTTTGTTGGATGATCACCATTTCATTGCTAAAATGCCACCACGACGTTTCCAAGGTTGAGGAGGTAAGTTTTGTTAGTTTTTTTATTATAATCAATTAGAAAATATAGAAATGATTTTGAGTCAATTTTTTTTAATTTTCAAGAATTGAAAATTCCCCATTAGTTGATGAAAACCCTCATTCACCAATTCACAAAAACCAGGTGGTGAAGATTGGTTGAAACCTTTCTCGAATTGATATCACTTCTTTCCAAGACCACTAGATTAAAGGAAGAGGGGAAGTTGCAATATTCTTTCTTTCATATATTCAACATCTAGAATAGTATCTTCATCATCCATATCCTATGAGATATTAGAAAGATCCAATTCTCTTATTTAGTCCAAAGTTGACCTGTAGAAATCCATTCTCCTGATCTCCTGCTTTGTTCTAATGTCAGCCCAAACATCTTCGACTTGATGCACATGATAGAATTCCATTTTGATTTGAGACTTCATGTCTCTCTAATCAAAGTCAAATCTTGTCTTGTAAATTTTTATTGTCACTTGTTGCATTTCTAATTCAACAACTTTGGCCTTATGTGAAGTCTGGATAGAGTACCTTCCGATTGCCAATGGAAATTTGAACTTTGGCTTATGAGATTCCATTTTTTTATTATGAACCACAATAATTCGCTTTCATAACTCCATTAGAACAATTTTATCACTAGAATAACATTGAAGCATATATGGATATAGCAAAGCATCCAACCCTCAAATAGGTAAAAGTTGGAAACTGTAGAAACATGTATCCATATTTGTTTATAGTCTTCCATGCTTCATCAGATACTCTTTTGTTCTCTAGCTCAGGATCGAAGGCACACATGAGTGGTCCAAAAAAGGCATCATTCACCCTTATAAAGTGTTTGACACTTCCCTTGATGGTGATCTGTGGAAAATATTTGAAAACCTATGTAACCTTCCTGTCACCTTTAGTAGTCAGACCCAGAAAATTCCTCATGAATGTTGCGGCATAGACCAAATATGAATTCATGTAAAACTTGTGCATTATATGCACTTGGGTCAATCGATCATGGAGGGCATTGCTGATTTCTTCACCCCAAAAGATGTGTTGCTTCCCTTTCAAAATTATATTGATGTATGTGTACATCCAATCCTCAAAATAAAATGAAGTAGGTAAACCATGTACTCTACTAAGAAAAGTAATGAGGTCATTTACCTCTTTAATAAAATCACTACGAGGATAATTTTTAAGCCACCTTGTGACACCTGGTCTAGGAGCCTTCAACCATTTACTGTTGATCATTCTTTTTGTAGAATGAGGATCCTTATCACATTTTTCTTGTACGAATTCCTTAGAAATCTCCACATATGTCTCAACACCTGGGCACATGAAAACTTTGTCAAAGAAATCTACATTTCACTCCATCACTACATTTCCATTTGAATTCCTAACTTTCTTGTCATCTTTTTTTATAGTGAGAAGTGACTTGTAGCACAAACTCTGGATTAGCTGCTACTAGGAATGAAGCCACAAGGTGTATGTTGCTATGAATTATTGACTTCATCCCATTGGTTACGGGCTATTTCTTAGTTCTCTCAACAATCTCTCCCATGTCCACATGACCAATCTCTATATCTCTAATTTCATCCACATTCAATGAAACCACTATAGGAGGAAACACAACTTGGTATTTGTACTTCATCACTTTACCCTTGGAAGGAGATGGATCTAACAATGGTGGGAGAATGGCTTGCATAAATATACATGCAAGATCTCGAGAAGCATGCACAAAGGAACTGCATGAGAAGATTAACATATTGTAGATGTTAGGAAAATTTGCATTTAGGAAATAGCAGCGAGGGTTGATAATGGAGAGATTGCATGAAAAATTGGGGTTTGAGTGTGGTGAATGTAGAAAACAGAGCACAAAGGGTTAACTTAGTAAAGTGGAAAGATTTCTAGTGTTAGGAAAATTTGGAAAAAATATGTATATGCATTGCAAAATGATGAAACTACAAGTGGAAATTGCCTTTGCAAAAAGTTGTAATGTTGTTAAAAATGAATGACTTTACAAGTGGGAAGAACTTTGGTATTTTTTGTAATTTTGGCAAAAAATACCGATTTTACAAGTTTTGGGAAGATCCTTCAATTTTTTGTCAAAAATCCATGTTTTATTTATCAAGTCAGGGAAAACTTCTGACCCTACAAATGAGGTAGGTCAAATTTTATTCACTTGTACATTTGAAAAAAAATGTTGATTATAAAAGTGCTATGACTTCGTTTGTAAGGTCATGGAAAAACCCTAACCCTACAATAGGACAGGACAAAACTTTGTTAAGTCACTAAAAATTAACAAAATCAAAAAGTCATAAAAAATGTTTGTTTGTACAATCGTCATAAAATGTCGATGATGCGATACTTGGTAAACATCATTTAACACTTATAAGTGTGGGGAATTTTGATGCACTTACAAAGTGCATGCAAAAATTTTATGGGGTTGAGGTTTTACCTTGACCATACAAAGGAGGTATATAGTATACTTTGCATCATTGACATATTTTTGTTGATGAGAAAATCAAAGATTTAGCTTTTATTGTTGTCGGGGAAAAAACTTGATGAGGCAGTTTGGAAATGCTTTGATGAATTTTTTTGCATCATCGAAAAAAATCACTAGTGATGCGAACCAAAGACCTGGTTAACCATTCATTCTTTACAATGCACAAAGTAAACCCACATGTGCAAGTAACAAATACATCTAAAAAAACACAAGGTCCAAACCCAAAGGCGAGCATACAAAAGAACAATTAAACATCAATCTCAAAGACAGAGAAAACTGTTAATGGCATAAACTAGGGCACACATAATAACAAGAACAAACCATGATTTAACATGAAATGGGAGTCTACATGACAAAAAATGGAAACCCTAAGGCACGAAAAAAATTAAACTAAAACATTAATGTGAAGACATGATGGAATAACATGAGAAGCATAGAAACTTAAAGTAGGAAAATTTCCTTTAAAAATAATGGTGAGATTTTAAAAGAAAACCCTACAAAGAGAAAAGAAAAATAGAATAACTACATACTTGAAAATATTAAGGGATAAAATGCAAACCCCAAGTCAAAACTCAATTGAAATTCGATGCAAATCACGCCCAAACAAATTTTTCATGTTACAAATGAACTTGTAGCATAGGTAGGAGGAAGAATGGTGAATGAAAATGAGGAGAAAGACCAGTAAAATCAACTAAAAACCAATTTAAAAGGAATTTAAAATGACATTTAACGAATGTGTGTAAAGGAAAATTTGTAGGAGCGACATTTTTCAGTGTGGTTACAAGTTGGTTTGACATAACTTGTACTGTCAGGAAAATTTCATGATTTTGCAACTTAAACTAATATAACTTGCAAGGTCGGGGAAAACCCCCAACTTTACAAGTAACTTGTTCAATTTGCAAACTTGACTTGCAAGGTCGGGGAAAAACCCTAACCTTTTAAGTATAAAAATTTTTCTAACTCCTAACAACTTTCATAAATTGTGTAAAAAATGGATTTTGACGAACCGATAAAGGTAATCTCTTGGAAGACGTTCCAAGACTTAGGACCATGCACGAGGGAAAATTTAGATTCACTTTTTTTTCATGCTTAGAGTACATGAGACTATGAAATGAACAAGTTTCATAGGGGTTATCCCGTAAATCAAGCGTAGCTGGATTCAAGGATAACAGTTGGCTCTAATTAGGGAGCTTCCTTCAATCATTCTTTGAAACAATTGAAGGGAGAAGAATTATAGTCTCTAATTTCCTTTATCCATCCATTGGGCATAGATTCAAGCAACAAAAATAAAGAATAAAAAATAAAAAGACGTAAATACTATACAATTTTTACAAAATACATTTGTCGCCTCATTGAGTAGAGTGTTTCAGATGTTGCCCACTGTGTGGAAGTGAAAACGGAGTACCATATTCAAATGTAAGAATAAAAATGTTTTCACCATAGAGTTAATGAATCTTGAATGAATTTTTCCACTATGAATCAAATTTTCTGTGCATGCCCTTTAGTTCTTTTCTCTTGTCCCACAAGAGAACTAAATCTCCAACTTAGAAATATCGAGAATTTTCCTTCTTGTCAAAAAGCTTCTTTATATGTTCTTTGTGTTCCATGATATGGTTCACCACTTGAACACACCTCTCCAATTCAAAGAGATCCATAATATGCTTATCAACTAAGTTGTCAAAAGTCTCATCCTCAACAGCCTTAGGCAATTTGAGGGCAAGCAATTCCAGTGTGATCAAAATCTCTGCATTCAACCCGTATAGGAGTTGAAAAGGGGACAAGCCTATCGCCTGCTTGGGGGTAATTTTTTCAACCCACAAAGCATCATACAACACCTTATGCCATAATTTTTAATTCCCATCAACTAACTTGTGGATGATAGTAATCGAGTTCTTGTTATTGGATTCATCTTGACCATTACCTTGAGGCTAATAATCTAATGAATGCAACAATATGATTCCATGTTAAAAATAAAACTCTTTAATCTTACTTGATGGAAATGTAGTAGCATTGCCTATTACAATTTTGTTTGGCACACCAAACCTAGAAATTATATTTTCTTTTAAGAATTTGCAAACTACTTCTGAAGTAGCATGTTTCACCAGTACAAACTCCACCCACTTGGTGAAGTAATAAATTGTTATGAGAACATAAACATGTCTTGCACTTGAAGGTGAATTTACAACACCAATGAAACCAGTGCCTCATTGTTGGAAAGGCTCCTCAATGACAATTAATTTGAGTGGAAGAGCAACTGACAAGCTATTGTGAGGTCCTATCGCTTTAGTTGAAAATGCATCAAATATATTGATTGAGTAGTGTTCAAATATTGTATACAATAGGAAACATTTTGAATAACTCTCCTATATTTTTTAAATGTTGGAACAGTTGTAAACCGAACCTAAACTAAAAATTCCATCTATACTAGAAAGCATAAAGTTGTTTTAAGCTAGAAAGCATGAAATTGTTAAGCTAGAAAGCATGAAATGATTAAACTAGAAAGCATATAAATTATCTAGAAAGAAATGATTGCAATAAATTGTAAAGTTTGAATGACAACAACCATCAACTAACATCTAACTGTTAATAGAAAACAAACTTAACAACCTACAACTAATAACCAGAGTGGGTGCTCTATAATTTTAGATAAACAAAACTAAAAGATTGCAAACTTGAACTGTGACTTGCAAGATTAACTAATAGAGCTCAACACATACAAATAACATTTATTCACATTTATCATATACAAAATAAAAGTAACATAACTTGAAAACAAAGATACTTATCTATCCTACGAGATTCCCTCGAGTGGCCAACTCTCAGGTAGTTTAACGCTTAACTCATATCACATAAACTTATGTATCTTCAACATGAATTCATCCATAACAATTTCATTGCACAAAACTAGTAACTCAGGATAAGATTGGAAAAGCTTATTTTATTCATTTAAGAAAAAGTGTAACATAGAGACATAATTCAAAACATATTATAATAGCATGACGATATCACTATTTCATTGTTCTTGGCAATTACATATATATACCAAACTGCTTAACAAAATCCTAGATTTTTGATGGTGGAGATCACCATTGAAAAATTCTTGTAACAAAATTTTAACTGACAAATGGACTAAGGTCCATAACATAAAGCATTAAAAGGCTTGAAGAGGAGCCATAAATTTTCTAAACATAAAGTAAACAAAAAGCATTAAAAGACTTGTTCCATTATGCATTTCTAGAATTTCCAGTGCCTAGACTTTTGACGCTTTTTCCTCAACTAGTTGAAGTCCTCTTTAAAGTCCATTTGGTTTTGGATAATGACCTATAGAAAGACTGAATGCTACACCATTACATCAACATTAGTCAGCCAATTTCAATTGATTTAGGAAATAAAGATTATACATCTTTTTACAAAAGGCAAGCAATTATTAATCCTAAAAATAAACAATTGGGAGGGTAAAAGTGATTGGGAGAAATAAGGAAGGATATTTGGCTTATTATATTCATGAGGTTATTTATACCTCATCAACAATCAACTTAGGCTTTCCTATGAATTGTTGACATAATTTGCATCTGCACACCCAATTATATGCATCTTGAAATAAGGTAGGCCCATAATACTTAGCTCACAAAATTTTGTGAGTTGTAATCGGTGCAGAAAAATGTCCTCCACATGCCAAGTTATGGAAAGATTCCAATAACTTGCTTTGTTGTTCCTTTTCAACACAACGTAGAAAAGTTCCATCCAAGCTCCTTTTGTATAAACTATTGTCCCATAAGACAAAATTTGTTGCCTTAAGCTTGACTGTTCTTTTATCTTTATGTTTCAAATGCTCCAAAAATTCTCCATATGTTAGAAAATAAGTGATATTGGAATACCACTCGTCAGTTGTACTAACAAATAGAACATTTGGGATATCTTTAGAACTTACCTCCTCAACAGCAAAAACTTGATTAGGATTGTTGTCAACAATAAGTTGGCACAAACCTTTCCCACACACCAGCTCGGTGTGCTTTATTTCCATGTCATACTCTTAAATTTTGGCAATCCAATTGCCCCTTTTTGTACCAAACTCTAGTTGCATCAAGATGGACTTGATAGTAGAATCAAGCACTAGTGCAATGACATGACTGTTAAGTATGTAGAACCAAAAATGCTTCATTTCCTTCACAACGAATGCACGATTTTCCATTTAAGAATATTTCAATTAATGAGATTTTAATGGACAAATCATGAATGAAATAGGGGACTCAAACCCCTCACTATTCTATTGCACCAAAATTGTTGAAAGTGTATGCTTAGAAGCATAATTGTACATAATGAACTTGTTAGTGTAATTTGGGAAAACTAACATTAGTGCATGTGCAATAAATTCTTTAATATCACTAAACACATCTTTACCTTCTACAGACCAATGAAAAGTATTATTTCCCTTCATCATATTCACAATATGATATGTCTTCTCTATGAAGTTAGGAACAAAACCTTCACAAGAAATTCACCTTACCAAAGAAAGAGTGAACTGCTTTCTTACTCATAGGAAGAGTAAGTGCTTGAATTGCTTTGACCCATTCAAGATCAATTTTGATACCCTCCTTGGACATGATGTGACCAAGTCATTTACCCTAAATGTAACCTCAAAAATGACTTCTTTGGATTCAAATAAATTCCATGTTGTTTTCATCTCTCCAAGACTTGTCTCAAATGATTGAAATGATCTTGGCGTTTCTTGGAAAATATTGTAAGATCATCAAGATAAACTACAATGAACTTACCCATGACATCACAGAAAGCTAATTCCATTGCTCATTGAAATGTAGTACCAGGATTAATGAGATCAAATGACATTATGTGATATGCAAAAGTACCCCATTGTGTGGCGAAAGCAGTCTTATGTTGATCATCTAGGCTAACCTCCACTTGGTTACAACACAAAAAACCATCCAACATAGATAGCATTTTGGATCTAGTTACCATTTGCAAGACTTGATCCATTACTGGAAGAGGATAATTATCCTTCAATGATAATTGATTCAAATTTTTGAAATCCACACATGCAAATTTCCCCATTCTTCTAATGAACTGGAGCGATATTGGTTATCCATGTTGAATGGTGAATAGGAAATATGATCCTAGAGTCCAAGATCTTTTGAATCTTTGAAAGGATGGTTCCAGAAATCTTAGGATTGTATTGTATTTGCTTTTGTTTATAAGGTAATGCTCCCGCCTTCAATGGAATCTCATGTTGAACCTCCTTTGGGAAAAAAGACTTCAAATATTCATATGAATATGCAAGTACATCAATCTATTTCCATGACAATTCAACAAATTGACTTTTCTCTTCAAGAGTACACCACTTTTTGATGTTCACCATTTTAGGATCTGCTTTGGTTCCCAAGTTGATTTTCTCAACTTCATTAGATGATTCGCAATGGAACTATTGTTTCTTTTTGACATAATGGCCATGTTTGTCAAAAAGTCTTTCTAGGGACACCAATCCCTTGGGAATCCTATTCTCTTTGAGTTGTAGAAAATTGTCACCAATAACTGGATCAATTTCAGAAATAAACTCTCAAGGTGGAGAATAACTAACTTCAAAGTACAATTCATCAAAAAAAAATTCCTTCTCCAAAAAAACCACAATCTGGTGACCATCATTAAATATTTTCCAATTGTCTAAATTGTCTGGAACACTTGGATGAAAAACCAACTCAATGGTGTACACAAAACCAAGGAAATATTTGTGTGGAATTAGGAGCATAGTTGATACTGCTAAGGAATCAAATCTATCATTATACTCTCTAGGGACAACGAAAATATTAAAAGCTTCGAACTCCTCTATACTATCCCAAACCAAGTTACGGTAGTGCCTTAGTCACTCATTCTTTGTTTGATACAAGTTTCTTACTTGAAAAATGACTAATTCAGCATCACCTTGAACACATGTAAATTCCTTATCCCTTTCCTTCATGCAACTTCCATTCCCAACAACAACACTTCATACTCTGCAATATTTTTAGTGTTGTCAAATTGAATTTTAAAAGAAAAAGGAAAGAATTTTCCTTGTGGGAAAAAAAAACAACTCCTGCTCTAGAACCTATGGAAGAACAACTACCATCAAACTCAATTGTCCAAACTTCATTTGGATCACCAAGACTAGCAGTTTCAAAATCTGAAACTTCTTCCTCAATTTAAGTTTCAGCATTTGAAAGAGACAAATCATCTTAAGATGATTTATTTTCTAGTGAAGATGAGTCATTAATTTCATACTCTTGCTTTGAATTTTTAGATGAAGACTCATAATTTTCATCGATCTACAAATAATAAGTCCCCACTCAAAGACTAAAACAAAATTTGAGCTCTCAAATCATCCAACTTAGTCACTAAAAACTTCGATTCTTTTTTAGGAAGCAACTTTTGCATTGGACCCTTTACGGGTATCCTAACCTCAGACATATCCATATTCAACTCTCCTCCTACATTCTTGTAGAAGTTTCATCCAAGTAAAATACCATAGGACGTAGGAACACTAACAACCAAGATCGTCATCTTTATTTTCTTCTCTGGATATGCAGCGAATGCAAATTGTGCATCCTTAATTTTCCTAATCAATGGTACTTGTTTATTCTCCATAGAGAAGCAATGGCCAAAAGTCTTCATAAGATTCAATCCCAAAATAGTAGCTACCTTGGGGGCCATGACATTATTAGATGCACTAGAATCTATTACACAGTTGCTCAACTTAAAATCGTTAACAAGCAAAGAAATATAGAATAGGTCTATTCTTCTAGGAACTAATCAAGGAATAGAAACTAAGTTACTATGAGGAAACTTATATTTTGAAATAACAGGAGTATTTGAAGATGAATCTCTACTAGGGTGATTTTTATTATCTTTAAAAAAATTCAACCAATCTATTAAACTGGTTAGGATTGGCCTTTAGATATTCTACTTTAGACATTTGTATCTTTGTCCTCTTTGCATGTGTATCTTTGTCCTCTTCGCATGATCAATAATGTCAAAGGCTTGGAAATAAATTACCAAAGAGGATGAGGTAATTTCATTGATAGGTTTTGAAAATGGAACACTGGTCTTTGGAACCTAAGTATTGGACTTTGGTGTTGATGAAATCACAAGAGGACGAGAGGTACTTACTTGCTTATTGACTATTGTATCTTTGGGTTGCACTGGAAAAGGAGTTCCTCTTTTGGCAATAGTCACTGATGATTTATCCTTTTCTTTTGGACTATCAACTTGAGCTTGATCAAGTTGATGCTATTGTAACTATGTGAAAACAACATATGCATCAATTACAAGGTCCTCATCATCAGATTCATTCTCAACATGCAAGTAGCCAATATTTGAGTCACCAATTGGATATGTTTCCTCTTCTTGGAATATATCAACATTTTCCTCCGTAGGATATTCCGATTGTGCATAGTCATCTTACTCCACTTCATAATACCTCATGATAGCATTGGTAGGTGGAGCTTCTATAGCAAGCCTTCCTTGCAGTGTAGGAAGATGGTTTTGATTTTTGTTACATGAATAGTTGGAAGAAATCAAAAAAATCCTCCTAAGAACATCTTTGTAGGAAGTATTAGATGATCCTTGGGAGACTTGCTTCTTCAATGTTAACAACTCATTTTATAGCCTTTGCACTATGGGATTCGTAGTGTTGGAGTTGATATGAGAAGATGTAGGTGTAGACATTTGCCCTATATTTTGATTTGTATTTTCCCTTATCTTACCAACAAGTATCAAATCATCTCCAAAGCTAGTAGCTTGTTGTTGAGCAACTTCAAGATCAAGTAGGACCTCCTATGCAACAATAAGCTTACCTTTGGAAGTTGTGTGTTGATGAAAAAGCACTTTAGATTATGGGATATTGGTTTAGCTTCAACAAGAATCCTTGTTAAACCAACTTATTGAATTTGGCCACAAACTTGCACGTGGGTTCATGTGCTTCTTTCCTCATAGTTGTAAGTTGTGCTAACAAGGCATGTGCATCTTCTATAGGCTTGAACCTCTCTTCAAACTTAGTACAAAGAATATCCTAATTGGTAATGGTACCAGGAGCAAGAGTATAAAACCATTCCATAGCTACTCCTTGTAAGGTCTCAACGAACAACCTTACGGAAACATCCTTGTGTTCAACACCAAGGACACCACATACAATGTAAAAGGCAACAATATGTTCATCAGGATGTTGCTTTCCATCACCATAGAACTTGGGTATGTTCATGCGAGAAACACGAGGAAGTTCATTCAAAGGGACTGCCAAATTTAAAGGCCCAAAAACATTACCACAAGGTCTAGCAGGTGGTTGAGGTTGAGCCATAGTGCCTTGAACAATAGTTGCTTGAACTAGTGTGATAGATAAAATTACCAAAAAAATAGAAGATTCACTTGGAAGTAGTGATTTGATTATTTGAGGTGGATAACTTCCTATACATTATACTGGTGACCTTGCTCGTGGAGGAGAAGGGATAACATTATGGTGTTGCAACAACTCAAAAACTAGATCAACTTGACCTTGCACTCTTTGACTACTAGTATATCTTTTGTATGCCAGAATTTAGTCCTTGAAACAAAATGAAAATCAACAATAAAAGATATTCACAAACTTATAATAAGACACTAGAATACTTGTCTACTTCAATTGAAAGCATGAGGCTTTGGTTGCATGCTTGTATCCCCAACGAAGTTGGGTGAATATTTTGTAATACCTTTACAAATTATGAAATAGTGACTCAGCCACAATTATTATGAGATAAATCTCTCATATCAAAAAGAGGAGGTTCCCTTCTTATTGCTCACTACAATTAACTAGAAACTAACCTAAAATATATACATTGTAATTATCCACGGGTGGTGTCTTCATTAACATATCCTCTTATTTCAGGATAAGAGAAACAAAATAACAATGATATTCTCAATTACAACTAGTTAGAGCATTAATAGCTAATACCCTTAAGTACTAGTGAACAAAAGTAATTTAGAAAAACCCGTTGAAACACCACTTATTCCATTAGCAATAAGAAAGATCAAGCAAAATGACATAAGAACACTCTCACTCTAACAATCTTGATTCAACACAAAGTCTAATATCAAAATTTTCCTTCTTTTCATTAATAGATTTGTATTTTCAATTTTAACACAAAGTCTCAAAGCTAAGAAACAATTTTAGCAATACTTCATTGCAAAATATTAAAGGTAAAAATTAAAAATGAGCTCTCATATTTATAGATGAGATCCAAGAGCTAATCTAGGAAAAATTCTAACTACTTTAACTTATTCAACAATGGAGTCCAAAATTAATGGAGGACTTCATTGTTGTTGCATGTATTTACAATTTGACAAATGACATGTAAATTATCTTTGGCTAACTACAAAAACTTGAAATCTAATCTAAGGAATGATCAACCTTCTTCAACATTCTTCATTAGGAAATCATCATGATTCTTCAGGATCACCTGTACTTCATTATCTAGCAGTAAAGTATGTTTGATGATGCCTCAAGCCCTTGATATTGAATCTCTAATAGTTTTGTAGGATTTTTCATGTCACCCAAGATACTGTTTCAGATTCTCCAAAGTTAATTGAAGATCAATTTTTTGATCAATTAAAAGCCTTGAAAATATTTGGTCTTCAAATTCTTTTTGAATCATGATGACAAATTGTTGAACCACATTATTTGGGGGAAGTAGCTTCTAACTTTCATATCACAACTTACATGGAATTTCTTCAATTTTATTAATCAATTACAAATCATGTTCTTCACCAAGTTCTCTTGCAGATTGTAGATCATTAAGCAAGTTGGTGAGAATAGTGTCTTTGTGAATCAAAGACTTCAATTTCTACATACATGTCTCTGTTGGGAATGATCCCAAATTCCTCCATTTTATCTATTTTGAGTTTTCTCGTCTTGATCCAAGACTGTACTTTATTTTCTATATCCTCTTTCTCTTGAGAGAAAGTATTTCCAATGTGTGACTGATGATGTAGTATGGGTTAACTACACTTGATCCATACAAATTTGAATCATACTTAAGCCACTAAGCATCAATCCAATAATATCATTCAA
>VDFB02302888.1:0-28056 GCA_007258455.2 Sequoia sempervirens | reverse complement strand
TAAAGATTATTGGAAGAATAATACAAGGCCATCTCTGAATCAAAGGGATGTCGTAAGAAGGATAATTGGTAGTCGAAACCGTGAGCCACATCCAAAGCATTTTTTGGATACGACTCAAACCCAATTTTCTCATAAATTTCAAAATGCTTATCCTCAAATTAGTATTTCTCAAAGATTCTTTTAAATTCTTAAACCTTTTTATATCAAGATAAATCACACACGCACTACTTGTTGTTGTAGACTACATATTAAATTCGCTAACCATTATGATGTTTATCGTTCTATATGTTTAGTTTGGCATACTATATGATGTTTTGCAGGACTGTGGCATAGAAGCCCCACCAAAATATTCAAGAAAGTTCTTATCAAAATTTTTATGTCAAATAAAGGATGGCCAAATATTCTACATGAGAACATGCTTGGATGGTTCATGTGAGCATTGCGGTGGCTTGCAACGAATGCGAGTATGTCAACATATGGAAAGCACATATGAGGTGGTGCATAAACTAGTAGATTTCAAGAAGTATAAAATAGTGGCATAAGCTATAAAAGATGGGTCTCAAGCAAAAATGTGTGATTTGGTTGTTGAGAAGATTCCAGTGTATTATTTTATGTCCATGTTTCGTGAGAATCTAGTGTATGAGTATGCAAGGCATACCCATAGAGCCCAATGGTTGGACACACAATTCAAGCTATGCAAGGACACCTTTCCACTTGGCAGCATAGTATCAGTGGTTGATGATAGGGAGGGGGTTGGAGGAATCAATCACAGATTCCTGCTCTACGTCTTGCTTGCAAGACCTCCTTGGTGTTTTTCTTCACCACCTTAACCTATAGGACCCTTCTCATGTTTAGGTACCCCTGGTCTTGCTTGCCAACCCAACTAACATCACAATTCAGCCTACCAAGACAATCTTGGTGCAATGTCTTCAACTCTTCCTTAGCCCTTATTTCACCCTAAAGGCTATTCTACTCCAAACCTTGAATTCAGCTTTGCAGGGGTGTGGAGAGGTTTCTAACAGGTTCTTTCCATCATATCATGGCTCTATAAGATCTTCCTAACTCCATCTTGCCATCACTTCCACCAAACCCTCTCTTATGTCTTAAGAAGGCTACCCTAGGAGCCCCAATTAGGTCTCTTTCTCTGAAAAAATTGGTTATTACTCTAAATTTTCCAAAGAACACCTCATTATTTCTTTGAGGTTCTTGGTTCATAAGAACACCTCTCAAATATTTTTTAGGTCTTGAGTCTTCTTTTGCCGTACAAGGCCTCAACTTGAAATTGGGTAAAAACTAGGATTTTTAAGCCTTTTCTGGCTACTTTAAATCTGCTAGGTGTTCCTCAAACTAGATGGACTAATGGAGTTTCCTCTTGAATACCAAGTCTTGGCAAGACTCACATCTACCTTCTCAAAAAGGAAATTCAACAAAAAACAACCACCCCTGCAAGTTATGTGCTCTGTACTCAAATCTTCCTAGCCGAGCACCTTCCTGGCTCACTTAGGGAAAGACTTTGCCAACAGCTCCTGTGCTCTTACAAAACCTAAAACCTACCATATTTACACACATGGAGTCTAGTCACTATTCCTAAAGGGCTATATAATTTGTACTTTGGGAAAGTGAACTAAATCTCCATTTTCTCAAAACTGCCCGGTTCAGACCAGCAACAGGGTGAAAGCAAACTATTTACAAACAATGATTGAAATCAAATCAAGAAGACTAATAGATGGTACCCAAAGCTTGAGAGATCACTAAACTACATCCTACACAAAACACATTAACAATTTCAATCCATGAAAGCTCTAAATTGAAGTAAAAAATCAGAAATAACACACAAAAACACTATTTTTCTTTCAATTCACAAAATTTCACCACAATACCAATGCTTCCAACCCTGCTCTTAGGTCGAGGCACACCTTATATAAGGTTCCTCAATCAAGTTATTCTCCCTTGGTCGGATATGCTAGTAGGAAAGCCGCAAAATGTACCATTTCATCTTTTGCCAATTTTCAAATAACCAAGTAAAACAGTTTCTATATCCAATCTTTCCTCAATTTCTATCCTGATCCATGGACTCACTGGCCCGATTCCATTTGAATATTAATAATAATAATAATAATAATAATAATAATACACATACACACACACACACATAATACATAATACATATATATATATATATATATATATATATATATATATATATATATATATATATATATATATATGGCACAGATCAGCATCACATCAATGCCTACTTCCAAACCAAGCCTCACCCATGCAGCCCCGCATTCATGCTTGTTCTTCCATCGATAAGATGCTCCATGTACAACCTTTATGCCTTGTAGATTTCACCTTGACTCCAAGATCCTCTCTGCTTGTAGCTTGTTTGGAGTAGGTAAAGCTATGTTGCTTACATCCTTGAAGATCTCCCTACTTTTCTGATCTAAGTCATTGACTGATCCCTTATATCTGATCAAATCAGCTACATTGAACACTGGTGAAATCCCTAAACCTGCAGGTAACTCCACCTTGTATGCATTTTTTCCATACTTGGCTAACACCTTGCATGGTCCCACTCTTTTCATCTACAATTTGGTTGGTGTACCCTTTTGCAACCTGGATTTGTTGAGGTGGACCATGACATAGTCTCCTACTGCAAATTGCAAATCTTTTCTTGACAAATCTACCTTATCCTTCAATTTTTGTGTAGCCTCGGTGACTGTCTTCTTTACCTGCTCTTGAATCTCCTTCATGGTTTGAGAGAAATCCTCTGCATGGCCACTCCTATGCTCCATAGCTCCTAGATCTCTGAGCTCACACACACCTCTTGGGTGCATTCCATACACTATTTCAAAAGGACTCTTCCTTGTGGTCCGGTTCACACTGTCATTGTATGCATACTCAACCTGTGATATGACCAAGTCCCATGTCTATCCATACTCCTTGGTTAGGAATCTGAGAAGGTTACCTAACACCCTATTAACCACCTCTTTTTTCCCATTGGTTTGAGGATGGTAAGATGATCCAAAAGATAGGTTGGTACCTAATCTGCTCCATAGAGTTTTCGAAAAATGACTCATAAACTTCACATCCCTGTCTAATACAATGCTCAATGGAAATCCATGGATCCTTACAATTTCCTTGAAGAAAAGGTGAGCAATGTAGCTAGCATCATGTGTGGTCCTGGAAGGAATAAAGTGACTCATTTTGCTAAACCTATCTACCACCACATAGACACTATCAAACCCTGTCTTAGTCTTAGGGAGTCCTACAACAAAATCCATGCTAAAACACTCCCATGGTCTATTAGGAATGGGTAGAGGTTGATACAAAGCTGCATTACTAGCTCCCCCTTTAGCCTTCATACAAACTACACACTACTCCACATACCTCCTGACATCCCTTGGCAACTTGGGCCAATAGTAGAACCTTTGCACTAGTTCCATTGTCTTGTTGATACCAAAATGACCACTAAGACTACCATTGTGCTTTTCTTGGATAAGATTCTCTCTCATAGAACCTTTTGGAACACACAACTGATTTCCCTTGAATAACAATCCACTTTGCAAAGTATACTCCGAGTATTGACTATGAAAGTGATTCTCAAAACCAAAACATACCTTATATGCCTCCGAGAAGTCTTCATCCTCACCATAGAGATCCTTGAAACTCTCTATCCCAATGCTCTTTAGCTGTATCTCCTACACTGTCAGCAATCTTCTACTTAGTGCATCTACCACCTTGTTCAACTGTCCCTTCTTGCGCTTGATGGTGAAAGTAAAAGCTTGGATATATTCCATCCATTTCAAATGCCTATTACTCAACTTCTCTTGAGTGTTGATGTAGCTAAGTGCCTGGTTATCAGTAAACACTACAAACTCTTTAGGTAGGAGATAATACCTCCACTTCCTAAGTGATTGTACTAAAGCATACAGTTCTAGGTCATAGGTAGAATACTTTTGCTTAGCTTCATTGAGCTTTTCACTAAAGAAAGCTATAGGCCTACCTTCTTGGCTTAGCACTCCTCCTACTGCAACTCCACTAGCATCATATTCCACAGTAAACAACTTGTCAAAATTAGGTAATAACAGTATAGGTTGAGTTGTCACTTCTTGTTTCAGTTTCTCAAAACCTTTCTTAGCTTCTTGAGTCCACTTAAACTTAGTCTTTAAGCCACCTTTGATTGTATCTAGGACTGGTGCACATATGCCACTAAAGTTTCTTATAAACTTCCTATAAACCGAGCCAATCCATGAAAACTTCTTTACCTCTCACCTCGTGGTTGGTGGGCTAGTTTAGATAGCTTTCCACCTTGCTTGATCCATCTTCAATGATCCTTGGATACTACAAACCTAAATACACAAGCTCCATGTTTGAAGAACTCACATTTCTCTCTAGGCTGATGGCCACCCTTCCTCTTGGGGTAATCTTCTAAGAACCAACTCCACATGTTTAGGTGTTCTTCTGTTGTCTTACTGAAAATGAGTATATCATCAAGGTATACTACCACAAATATCCCTGTGAAGTCTTTGAGCACTTCATTCATGAGCCTCATGAATGTGCTAGGGGCATTAGAGAGGCCAAATGGCATAACTCTCCACTCATACAACCCATCATTTGTCTTAAAGGCTATCTTCCACTCATCTCCATTCTTGATTCTGATCTGGTGGTTTCCACTCTTGAGATCCAACTTTGTAAAATACTAAGCTCCTTCTGGCACGACCTCAACCCGCCAAACGCCCACCCACCAACGAGAAGTTTTGTATAATTTAATTTACTACCTTTGTTGCAGACATTTGTACTGCATATTATGTTTGTTTTCCTGGTCTGTCCCGACCCCGGCCCAGCGCTCCTGCATTCTATTTCGTGCTTGTAACCGCTATTTGGCAATGAAGCTCCCCGTATGAAGTTTCTCAATTTGATGGTTAATGGATCTTTGAGTGTGGTTGTTGGGTGTTCCATCACTACTTCATGTCCTTATACTTCTCGCTACTGGATCGTCGTATGACTATTTTTCTAGTCTTGACTCTCCTTGGGTTGCACCATGACCACATATCCTTCCCCTCCTTGTTGTAGGGTGTTGATAAACTCCTTGCCACTACTTAACAAGACACTAGGGGTCTTTGATTGTCCCTCTTCCTCATCTGACAGTGACTGCAGTTTGAATGTCTTTCCATCCTTCTTGAATGAGATAGTATTGGTTTTTCCATCATAGATGGCACCTCTGTCATACTGCCATGGTCTACCCAATAGAAGATGGCATGCATCCATGGGTAATACATCACAAAACAACTTGTCCTTGTATCCTCCAATGGAGAACTCCACCGTTGTCTGCTCATTGACAAGAACACTCTGACCTTTGTTCAACCATGTCACCTTGTAGGGATTAGTGTGGGGTATTTTCTCTAATTTCAACTTCCTTACTGCCTCCTCAGAAATGATGTTATCAATTGAACCTAAATCCACAATAACCTTACATACTCTCCCAAGTATTTTTCATCTCAATTTCAATAAGGCTCTTTCTTTGCTTTGCCTCTCCTTTTTGATCGTCGATCAAAACTTCTACTAAACATCGATTCTCCCACTTCTCATTCAATGTGGACTAACCTTCCTCGGTGATTTGACACTCCATGGTGTCCTTTGAGTATATGCGCATTTCTTCGCATTTGATGAAGATGCTTTCTCCAAGCACCTATGTTGTGATGACCTACTGACTACGCTTATAACATTTCATAAAGTATGATTTGCTTCGGCCTCGCCTTCTATTATTTGAACCTTTGAGGTGTCCTCTACCTCTTCCATAGCCCTCCCTTCTGAAGTTGTTTCACCCTCCATGCTCTGTGAGTTTAGACTCTCCCTGATTTCTTTGTTCAGTCCCTCTACCTTGATATCCACCTCTATGTCCTCTTTGATCTCTGCCTTTTCCTCTACTCTTAGAAGCCTGTTCTTTTTTGCTCTTGCTTCTTTCCTCAATCTTAATAGCTAATTTGTAACATTGGTGTACTATCTTAGGACTTAGAAGAGTTATCTCTTGGATGTTCCATTTCAAGCCATTAATATACCTTGCCACCTTGAGACTTTCATCTTCTAAAACATTAGACCTCATACAAAGTTTTTGGAACTCCTCAGTGTAAGCATTCACATCTACGTCTCTTTGCCTCCAGCTCTATCTTTTCTTGTGCAACTGAATTTCATAATCATCTGGCATGTATGCTTCTCTCACTTTTGCAACCATACCTTTCCAAGTAGAAATAAGATTCTTGCCTTCCTTTTCCCTCTCTGTCTGAATGAACTTCCACCATGCTCGCACCTCTCAATCTTTGATTTGGCCACCTTCACCTTTCGCGGCTTCCGCTGATCCCAATCACATTCAGTTTCCATTCCTCTATCCAATCCATGACTCAGTTCAGCCTTCCATTCCCACTAAAATTGAACGGTATGCCTCAATGCCTTCAAGAAAGGCTCTTCTTGTAAAATGTGGTCGTCTTCAGATCTTGTCTCTCAGAACCTTTCTTTTCTGTCTACTCTTCCAACCGCATTACCTCAATGCCTCAAGCTGGCTTATCTTCATCCCCTCAATAACCCATGCCATTAGTTCCTCCTATCCTTCGACCATCTTGGCCAATTCTGCATTTGTCACCATGATGGTAGAATCACTAGACTCAACCTCTGACATATATTATTCTATCCCAAATCTTTTTCTTGCTCTGATACCAATCTGATAGGGAGGGGGTTGGAGGAATCAATCACAAATTCCTGCTCTACGTCTTGCTTGCAAGACCTCCTTGGTGTTTTGCTTCACCACCTTAACCTATAGGACCCTTCTCATGTTTAGGTACCCCTGGTCTTGCTTGCCAACCCCACTATCATCACAAGTCAGCCTACCAAGACAATCTTGGTGCAATGTCTCCAACTCTTCCTTAGCCCTTATTTCACCCTAAAGGGTATTCTACTCCAAACCTTGAATTCAACTTTGTAGGGGTGTGGAGAGGTTTCTAACAGGTTCTTTCCATCATATGATGGCTCTGTAAGATCTTCCTAACTCCATCTTGCCATCGCTTCCACCAAACCCTCTCTTATGTCTTAAGAAGGCTACTAGCCCTAGGAGCCCCAATTAGGTCTCTTTCTCTGAAAAAATTGGTTATTACTCTAAATTTTCCAAAGAACACCTCATTCTTTCTTTGAGGTTCTTGGTTCATAAGAACACCTCTCAAATATTTTTGAGGTCTTGAGTCTTCATCTGCCGTACAAGGCCTCAACTTGAAATTAGGTAAAAACTAGGGTTTTTAAGCCTTTTCTAACTGCTTTCAAACTGCTAGGTGTTCCTCACACTAGATGGACTGATGGAGTTTCCTCTTGAATAAAAAGTCTTGGCAAGACTCACATCTACCTTCTCAAAAAGGAAATTCAACAAAAACCAACCACCCCTGCAAGTTATGTGCTCTGCACTCAGATCTTCCTTGCCGGACACCTTCCTGGCTCGCCTAGGGAAAGACTTTTCCAACAGCTCCTGTGCTCTTACAAACCCTAAAACCTACCATATTTACACACATGGAGTCTAGTCACTATTCCTAAAGGGCTGTACAATTTGTACGGTGGGAAAGTGAACTAAATCTCCATTTTCTCAAAACTGCCCGGTTCAGACCAGCAACAGGGTGAAAGCAAACTATTTACAAACAATGATTGAAATCAAATCAAGAAGACTAATAGATGGTACCCAAAGCTTGAGAGATCACTAAACTACATCCTACACAAAACACATTAACAATTTCAATCCATGAAAGCTCTAAATTGAAGTAAAAAATCAGAAATAACACACAAAAACACTATTTTTCTTTCAATTCACAAAATTTCACCACAATACCAATGCTTCCAACCCTGCTCTTAGGTCGAGGCACACCTTATATAAGGTTCCTCAATTAGTTATTCTCCCTTGGTCAGACATGTAAGTTAGCATGTGGCAAAGTTGCAAAAATGTACCATTTTTGCATCTTTTGCCAATTTTCAAATAAACTAAGTAAAATGAGTTTCTAAACTCATCCACCCTTCCTCAATTTCTATCCTAGAGATCAAACACATCCTTAAACTAACTTCACTATTCAATGGTCAACATGACCTTCAAAGTAACACATCAAAACAAAAATTCATTCTAGACTTCCTAAATGCCTGGTGTTACCTAGGTGCTCCTGCACCAATTGAATTTGCAAAGAACTACACTCTATAGCCACAACATGAGGTGCAGTCACAATATTACAACTCCACACAAGTTTTGATATTTGTGCACATAGCATTCATTCATGCAGCTGATAGTATAGATGACCAAAGGAAGGTATTGAGGGAGTATCACTTTTATATTAGTGATGATTGCACGCATTCTCCAAAGTGCATGCAAGGTTGCTTCCAGATGTTCTACATTCATTTGGATCAGAGGGGCATATCGTACAGTCGGCATATAATATGGTCAGATAACTGTGCACCATAGTTCAAGAACACACGCATGTTCTATTGGATGTACTGGATGCATCTCACTACACTTGTTCAACATATGTGGAACTTTTGTGAGGCCGGACATGGAAAGCGGGAGCATGACGGTGCAGGAGCATGCATGAAAAGAGAATTATCACGAGAAGAGTTAAAGTATAAAGACAATGTACAGTTGAAAGATGCAAGATCAATCGTCGAGTGGTGTAATGCTTCGATGGGCCTAGGTAATGAAGGTACATCTTCAGTTCGTAGATTTTTTTGGTTGATGGATGATACTAACATTGCACCATATGAGGATTGTTGTACACTAACAAGATCGAGTGAGTTGCACTCTTTCCTTAGCTCAAATGCAGGTTCATGGAGTATCAATTAACGTGAAGATGCAGTACGCTTTGTTCTTCATGTACAATGCCCTGGAATGATTGTGGTCGTGTGAGTGGGTTGACAAAATGGCTGATGCTATCTTAGCCTCCACTTCATACATGTATCACCCTCCCATGGTATTGGAACTAACATGATGGAATCATTGGTCACCTAATTTTCCTTTGACCTTTTCATGTATCAAATCTAGTTCAACTGGCAATACATCTTACTGTTTGCATTTGAAATTCCATATTGTTATCTTACTTTGTATTGTATTCATAATGTTGACTAATTTCAAGAGATATGTCACATAAAATGTAGGTACGTTTATGCATTAGCCGGGTGCATGAAGACAACGTAAGAGGTACATTTAATACTTGTGGCCATGTTGAGGGAAAAAAAGGAAATTGGAGGCCCCAGTTATATATGGAGAAAACATCGAATACCCTACAGGCTCAGTTGTTGTTACTGGAACGTGGCTTAGAAGGTACCCACATAAGAGTGTTAAACATTGGTTGTTTTAGGACTTTGACATACATCGTAAGATTCTTCATTACTCAAAACCTTGTCAGCGCATCCAATGTTCAAGGTTTGACTAAATATGGGTAGACCTTGAATGTAAGACCTTGTGGAAGGCCTGAGGCTTGACCCATGAGGAAATACTTGACACAATAAAGAGTGTATATAACTGTATGGTTCTATTATTGGATTAATTTGTAAGTATATGCACAACGGTTCTTATTAATTTATACTTGTATCCATGTCAATTTGGTTGATGCCAATGCTATCATCTTATTTTACTTTGTGTATCTGTATGTAACTAGGAAAACATTGATTGGTTTCCCCTTGCATAAAATGCAGATTTATGAGCCATCCAAGAGAATCTCAAGCAGAAAAGCAATGCAACATCCTTATTTTGATGATCTTGAAAAATCTCAATTATTATTTTAAGCCATTACAAAAGTGTGTGCGAAGCTTGGTGAGGCAATTTCAAGTTATTCATTTGAATTTAACCTTATCATTACCACCTATGACGTAGACATTATAAGAGCATCTCGAATTTCAAGAAATTCTATTCATGAGAGGTGTTGTGTGCAATAGTTATCTTGGAACTCCCAGTGAAGATGTATGACCAAGAATGACTAAGTTGAGAGACTGCCATGCCTATCTGTAAGTGCCTTCCATCTATTTTGGATGAGCTATGTCTTTTTATTCTTTTCCTTTGCGTATCTATAACTAAACTAGTAAAAATTGATTGGTCCCTCCTTGCAGAAAATGCTGATTTTTGAGCCATCAAAGAGAATCTCAGCCAAAAAAGCAATGCAACATCCTTATTTTGATGATCTTGACAAATCTCAATTCTGATTTGAACGAAATCTTGCAATAAAAGTTCCCTGTTCATAAATTTCTATGTTTTCTTTTAGTTTTGTTAGCTTTGTACCACATGTACAGTAGATTTAGGCCTTGTCCTTTGTAGATTAATATAATATAGAGAATTAGGTTTATTTTGAGTCCATCTAGAAGAACATCCGTTGAGTTTTTCCACTGTTAGAGCACATTTTTTGAAATTCAATTTGGAACCTTCAATTTGAGGTTTTGAGATTCAAGTAAAGAAATAAAGCATACTCCACTAAATTAGGCTTGTAGATCAGTGGAGTAGGGTTATAGTAGGGTGTTTATGGTGCAGGAGCACCAAGGACAATCAGGAACACAAGGTGGTCAAGTGGTAAATTTTGATTTGTAGTCCATGAAGAATGTTGTAATAAGGTCACAAGGACCATTAGGAAGTGTTTTAAGTCAATCTAGGTTGGTAGGATATGAGGTTGCAATGTCATGTTAGCATGTTGTCAATTTGGTGAAATGAAGCCTTGAATGGCCTAAATGTGAAAATGTATGTAAATTCATAATGTAAGGGTCAAGATGATGTAATGAGGCCATCGTAAGGTCACTAGTTTAGGTATGGAGTCATTTACATCAATATGTCAAAAGTTGCACATAACAATGTAATGTTGTCAAACCAAAAGTTGTCATTTTGCAAATACTTAGAATTTGAAGGGTCACACTTGTAAAAAAGTTGAAAAGTGGTTGTAGTCAGTTGAGGAGGTTGATATGCCTTCAAAAAGGCCTTGCAAACGTTGTATGTTGTTGGCAATCATACTTTTGAATGTAGGAGCACCAAATCCATCTTTTCAACACTTGAACCCTTGTGGTTTCTATTATTTGGTCATTTGATCATTTAGGGTGTTGTTATATGGTTTGAGGTCATTCTATTTCATTTAATAAGGATTCAATACCATTTTTGTATGTATTAGGTCAATTGAGTCATGATGTAAAGAAGTTGATCAATAAGGGGATTCATGTGGTGAACCTTGTAATTTAAGTGTTTTAGGCTTATTTGTGTGAAATAAGGGCTTTACAGACCATTTATCATGTAATGTGAGTCTTAGGAAGGACTCTTTAAAGATTTGCATAAGAAATATTGAAAAATTGCAAAAACTGCCAAAAGCCAAAATTAGCAATTTTAGTGGAAGACAAAAAGATAGAAGTTCAAAAGGCAAGCATATGCATTGGGGAAGATCAAGAGACATTGTAATTGCTATTTTAAGTCCATTCAAGGCTAATTATTTAATATAGAAAGTTTGGTTAATGTTTGATTCAGAGTTTTCAACGCTTTATTTCTGATTTTTCATTTTATTTCCTGATTTTACTGTATTTTCAGAGTTTCCTTCACCTGTACGGACCTGTACATTCTTAGAAGGCTTTCTCATTCATGTTTTCATGTATTATTGTGAATTAGATTCCATTTTCTTCCATTTAGGGCTTCCAATATTCATTTTGGAGGGAGAAATACTGATTTTTCTGTAGCAGCCTCTGTAACAGATTTATCACTGTTTTGTGATTAAAAAAATGTAATTTTTGTCTTCCCACCTACTTTAAAGCCATGTGACTTGGTGGGAAGACTTCCATGCATGTATATTAGGTGTGGAATGAAGTTTCTTGGCGAGGGGGAGTCTTTAAGTCCGAATTCTTACGATGCCTAGGTAGAAAATGTTAAGTTTCTATGTGAAAATGCTAGTTTCAAGTTGTCTTTTCATGGATTTGTGTTGGGATTGAGTTTAGGAAGGGTTGGAAGGTTTGAGCAGACCTAGGGTAACATGTTTTATGTTATGTTTTTGTGAATTGTGGCTGCTTGAGTGAAGATCTTGAGAAACCCTAGATTTTAGGAGGTAAAATGAGGGTTTGTTGGAGCAGCAGGTTAGCAAACTTGTACAGAGTATTTGACCAGAAAATTTGTGGTTTTGAAGCATAATTTGTGACTTTCTAGGAGATCTTGTTATGACAAGAATTTTAAAGGTGGTTTTTTTTGTAAAATTGGGCTAGTTCTTGTAGCCCTTGAGCATGATACCTTGATGTTTCTTTAAGCTTTGGCAGATGAATCTTAGGTGGAAGCTTGGATTTGTCTTCTCGATGAAGCATGAATGTTATTTGGATGATCAATGGATTTTTTTACAATTCTCTTTAAAGAATTGGTCTTTTAGTTGTTCAGTGGTGAATTGGAAGACTATAGTGCTGACCTTATGGAAGCTGGATTAGATATATGAACCTGAGTTGGTTTCTTGGTTCTTAATTCTGAATTTGTATTCGTCCACCCTACTCTGCATCAATTGATATGCCTTCAAAAAAATTTATTTATTTGAGAATTCATTTGGAAAGCTAAAGTGATAAAGCCCAAAAACATGGTTTGTATGGCTACTAGAGTAGACCTAGTTGAAAGGAGATAATTGTCAAGATAGATACTTGGGGTTTTGCAAATTACTTGGGACTAATCTAAATGTGTTTGTTGAAAGATGTCAATCCTTGTCTACATTAGTTTATTATTTTGGTTGAGTCATTTTGTGCAGGGAAGTCAAGAATGCAAAGGTGGAGTTGCTGCTACAGAGCCAAAATCTGAGTTTTTCATACAAAAATGGAGGTTTTATGCAAGGTATGGAAAAATAATGAATGCATGTCTATGGAAATGATTCTAAAAGAAGTTTTAGACATAATAAGGGGGCGGGTGCATGAAGTTGGGTACCAATTTTCTGGCCATTTATGATTTTAAAATGCACTCCATGTTATAACACGAAAGTGCATTATAACGCCGCGACGATTATTCTTACATTAAAAGAAAGAAAAAGTGAAATTATTTTCCTTGAATGCTAACCCAAAGGCTTGAGGGCATTCCCAACCAAAGTAGAGGATGTGTTTCTTTTTGGTAAATTTGCTAATTTTCTTCGCTACATAATCGGTTCAGGCTCACCATCAAGATTGTAATCTAGTTAAATATTGATAAAATTGAAAAAAACATGGTAATGTTAGGTTCTCCTTAGGCTATCCAATGGTGTAATTTTTTTCACTTTTCGACAATGTTAAGCCTTTCATCCATAATTTATTTTGTTTGTATGTTTGTTTTTTTCCAAAAAGAGGTGTTTAGTGTTTTTTTTGTTATAAATTAACCGTTCATCAAAATTTCAAATAAATTACATTTTTAGAAACTAGACTCCATTCTACCAATTTTTTTTAAAAAAAGAAAAAAAACATCAATTAGTTTCAAAAATTTGTAAGGGGAGCACGGCCAAAATTCTATTTTTCAGGAAGTGCCCACTTAGAAAATTAGTAAAAAATCAAATATTCATTAAAAAATTATCAAAAAAATTGTACACCAACTAGATGCTATTATCTAACTTCTGACCATAGTGATTTTAAAAATACTACAAAAAAGTTCACCGTGCTCAGGTCATACAAGAGTTGCTATGTTATGTTTTTCTGACAAAAACAACACCAATTTCTATACATCCCTCTTTTGAACCCCTTAATCTCAACCATTTTCAAAATAAATTAGTAGTTTAGAAAGTAGACTCAGAGCACTTCGATCCTTGTATTTGTTCCATCTCAAAATTTTGAGTGTAACTATCCTCAATTTCACGTCCAAGATCAGTATTTCCTGATTTCAGAAAAAAAGTGGCCACTTAAGCCCCCTTTTTGGGAACCATCTTGGTGCACTTACCCAAGGCATGATACAAGTGTTGGTCGGAGTGTTTGAGGTTTCTTAGAGTGAAATACTTGAAACCCTCACTGATTTTTGTGATTTTCACCCTATAATCAAGGGTTTACAGATTTTGTGTATTGTTGGGAATTTTCCATCTTGAAACTTGTTTATTTGAGAGTTTTTACACATGGAAAAAGACTGTTTGAGGTTTGTTGGTATTTTGGTGGTGATTAAAGACTACTTTCTTTGTTAAAATGGCCTATTTGAGGTTCTTTAGAAGCAAAGAAATTGGGACAACATGCATGTGTTCCAAAATAAGTGTATCTAAAAATGATATATGTTTTTAATGAAAAAAATGGGTACCCTAAAATGTATTTATCCTGTGAAGATTCATTGTGGTTTGCATGTTACACCCAATTTAGTGTTTTAGCATTTACAAGCAAATTTGGTCTTCTAGTGCAAGTAATTGTTAAATCTGATTAAACAGTGTTGTAAGAAGGTGTTTCAACTTTGTTCATGTCAAAATAAAGATGAATAAAGTGTACCAAGGTCTGGTAAAAATTTGGAAGCAAGATTTGAAGGTTAGGTGTCTTTTTGCCTTGTGAAAAGTTGCAAAGTCATGCAACTTTCGTTCTCCAACTCGTTTGACCAAATGGACTGTTCCAACATGTTTGAATAGGAATGTTTACGCTAGGAATGGTCCTCTTTCACACCCAAACATGTGGAATCACTCCGAGCTACGTTTAATCAGATCGATCCCTTAAGGGACTAAAGGGAAAAATGGCTGCAAACTTCAACATGAGGTTACTCAGACACCGTGATGTTTAGAAAATTATCGTCTGATCCTATGGGATCGCGTTGAGCCCCTCTACAATAAGCTCTCTTGGTTCTTGTTATCTTAGAGTGGTTTTTTCATAGTGTCCATTTTTTAGTTGATGGAAAAAATGTCAAATGGAAGTAGTGGAAAGTTGCAAAGTGGGGCAACTTTCGTTTTACAACTTGTGTGACCAAACAGACTGTTCCAATGTGTCTAAATAGGAATATTTATGCTAGGAATGGTCCTGTTTCACACCCAAACACGCGGAATCGCTCTAAGCTATGTTCAACCGGATCGATCCCTTAAGGGTCCAAAGGGCAAAATGGCTGCAAACTTTAGCATGAGTTTACTCAGACACCGTGATGTTTAGAAACTTCTCGCCTGATCCTATGGGATTGTGTTGGTCCTCTCTACAATAACCTCTCTCGGTTTTCATTATCTCGAAGTGGTTTTCCTGTAGTGTCCAGTTTTTAGTTGATGGAAAACGTGTCAAATGGAAATAGTGAAAAGTTGCAAAGTGGTGCAATTTTCGTTCTGCAACTCATGTGACCAAATGGACTATTCCAACACGTCTAAATAGGCATGTTTACACTAGACATGGTCCTCTTTCACACCAAAACATGTGGAATCGCTCTGAGCTACATTCAACCAGATCGATCCCTTAAGGGTCCAAAGGGCAAAATGACTGCAAACTTCAGCATGAGGTTCCTCGAACGCCGTGAGACTTATAAAATTCTTGTTTGATCCTATGAGATCATGTTGGGCCCCTCTACAATAACCAATCTCATTTTTCATTATCTCAGAGTTGTTTTTTTGTAGCGTCCAGTTTTCAGTTGATGGAAAAAGTGTCAAAACATAAAGGAAAGCTGCTGGGTAATTTTGTTCTACAATTCATGTGACCAAACAGACTATTCCAACACGTCTGAATAGGCATGTTTATGCTAGGAATGGTCCTTTTTCACACCCAAACACGCGGAATCACTATGAGCTACGTTCAACCGGATTGATCCCTTTAGGTCAAAAAGGGCAAAATGGTTGAAAACTTCAAAGATGAGGTTACTTCCTGCATAATCGATGCTTAGAAACTTCCTCAATTTGATCCCATGAGATCATGTTGGTCTCTACAATAATCCTCCCAGTTTTCATGGTATCCCGTGAGTGGTTTTCCGTGAGTGTCCGGGGGCTGATGGAAAAGTGTCAAAATGGAAGTAGTGGAAAGTTGCAAAGTGGTAAAATTTTCTGCTCTACAACCTATGCGACTCAAACAAAATGTTCTAACGGTCCGAATAGGAACTTTATCCTAGGCATAGTCCTCTTCACTCCAAACATGCTGAATCGCCCACCTACATTCAACTGTGATCTATCCCTTAAGGGTCCAAAGGGTAAAATGACTGCAAACTTCAGCATGAGGTTACTCGGACACCGTGATGCTTAGAAACTTCTCGTCTGATCCTATGGGAACGCGTTGGGCGCCTCTACAATAACCTCTCTCGGTTTTGGTTATCTCGGAGTGGTTTTCTCGTGGTGTCCAATTTTCAGTTGATGGAAAAAGTGTCAAATGGAAGTGAGAGTTGTAAGGTGGTGCAATTTCTTTCATTTTGCAACTCGGTGGTGGACGTTCGGACTGTTCCAACGCATTCAACAGGGAATTTTTACGCTAGGCATGGTCCCTTTGCACCCAAACATCGTGAGAATCGCCTGAAAGCCACGCTCAACTAGGGTCGACTGGAGGGTCCAAAGGGAAAATGGCTGCAAACTCAACATGAGGTTACCTTACACTGCGGATATCGTGAAAAATTTTCATATGATCCTATGGAATTATATTGGGCCCCTCTACAATAACCTCTCTCAGTTTTCATTATCTTAGAGTGGTTTTCCCGTGGTGTCCAGTTTTCAGTTGATGGAAAAAGTGTCAAATGCAAGCAGTGGAAAGTCGCAAGGTGGTGCAATTTTTGTTCTGCAACTTGTGTGACCAAACGGACTATTCCTACGCATTCAAGTAGGCATTTTTATGCTAGCCATGGTCCTCTTTCGCACCCAAACACGCGGAATCGCTTTGAGCTACGTTCAACCGGATCAAACCCTTAAGGGTTTGAGTGTAGTACGTTGAAATAGGCCATTCTTCCTATTGTTCAGGCTGTGTCTCGGTGATATGGGTCTGATGTAACTTGAATTGTGGTAGCTTGATATATAGAGTCTATTGATGCTAGGGTTCATTTTTTATGATTTTCAAAAAAGAAGCCAACTGAGTAGAGTTATAAACATTATTCATAAATCATAAGAATTTGTTTAGTACACTAGCCATTTTGATGCCTTCTTGTAGTCTCAAACATTATTTTGTATCATTGTTACATTGGTTTTCAAAGTGACAGCTTAATATAGCTCCATAATACAAAACTGGTTCACGTTGATTTTCACATGAATCAAATCATGTTGATGTGAAAAAAAAACCATGAGACCATAGCTTGTGGTGCAAGAGCACCTAGGTCATGTAATGCCTTCAAAAGGCTAAGTTGTCAAAAATGTATTTAAGTCCATGTAATGTCAAAATTAATTGTAATCAAGGCATGGAAAAGCACAAAGTGTAATATTGTCAAAATGCTAAATATGTAAAAGAGAGAAAAAGAAGGAATATGAAGAGACAAAACAAGAAAATCAAGAAAATCAAGGAAGAGGATGAGTCATAGGTAGTTCAAGGAAGATGAAGAGGTAGTTGATGGTTGGAAACTTCTTTAAAAGCATTTTAAAGGTTGAGCAAAGAGATCATTGTATTCTAGAAGAATTAAATTAACAAAGAGTTCCCTGTTTTAGCTTATTTTCTGTGTTTTTCAGTTGTTTCTTAACTTGTATGGACTGTGCAAGAGTTTAGGGTTCAAATTTAGATTGTTTCCAGTAGGTTGGGGAATCAACATTTGTTTGCATCCATTTGGGAAGGAATCCAATAAATTTAATGTTTCTTTGAGCATTCTTCTTATGGCTCGGTCTGAAATCCTGTGCATTGAGTTTTGAGAGTCTTATAAGGAATTTCCACACTACTCCACCAATGTAGGTTAGGTAGATTGGTGGAATAGGTTAGGGATAGGTTATTTGTTGTTTTTTGATGTTTGTGAGTGGAGGAAAAAGAAAGAATACCTTGAAGGAGCTGCTGCTACATAGGAAATTCTGAGTTTTCCAGTCAAAATGAACAGTTTCCAGCATGACAGTGGAGAAAGAACAAGTGCATGGGTTAGAAGATGTTTCCAAATGCCTTTTCAGATGTATTTTCACATGTTCCAATGGTTTTCTAGAGGTTTTGAGGTTTTCATGTAGCCTATATAGGAAACCCTGATTGTTTTTTGAGTTTTTCACCCTATAAACAAGGGTTTGTCAATATACTGTCAAAAGGAGTCTTTTAATCCCTAAAAATGGATAAATTGGGAGTTTTGTGTTATGTCTAATGAATTTTTTGAGGTTTTAAGTGTTTTTGGAATGTTTGAAGGGGGTCTTCTTTAAAAATCAGGCCTATTTAAGTAGCCTTTTTTATAGCGTTCAGATTAAAAACTGCTTATTTCTTCAATATAAGTTATTCTGAGTTTTTGATATCAGGACATGGGCATTAAGAGGTCTCTAAAAGTGTTTTGGATCTTGGGTTTTCAAACTAGTGTGTTTGGTTTACCCGATTTAGGGCATGAATGTCTCATTGAGAAGTAGTGCCTTGACTGCTTAGAGAATAGAAGTTTGACCTAATAGTGATTGGTGAGTTGATTTTGGGATAATCTTGTCTAAGTGATGGAGTCAGGGATGTATGGAGTCTTGGATAGGGTTTAGAAGTGAGATATGTTGTTTTGACAGTTGGACAGTGACGAGGCTTGGTGTAAAATAATACATGAAATTATAAGTTCAGTCAGAACAAAGTTAAGAGAGCAAGTTCCTGATTTGTATCAGTTGTAATAATGATGTTCACAGTGCTTGATGGTTTGGTAATTGGATTTCAGACTATTTGGGACAAGTTGAATGAATTGATTGAATGGAAGAGTGCCTTGTTGAAAATGGTGTTTTTGAAATGCATGTTGATCTAATTGATTGAATCAAAGTTTTCTAAAATGGTTTTTTGCTTTGAATGAGTCAATTGGAATACATATTTGTGGAAGGATGAATGATGAATGATAAGAGAATTTGAGTGGATGAAAAGTATATTTCTGACGAAATGTTGAAATTTTGTTTGATCTTCTCCAAGATGAGTTTGGGACAAGAGTCCCCCGAAGTTGTTGGAGTGGTTTGAAATCTTTGTATTGCATCAGCTTCTTTGTTAAGCTACTATTAGTGCTTTAAGGATTTTTTCCAAGCATCCATAGCTTGTTCAAAAGAACCTGTTTTAGGCTTTTAGCCACAGTAGCAAGGTAGTGAACTACTTGGTAAAATTCTTTAGTAGACATGCATGAAAAATGTGGTAGCATAGACAAGACAGTGAATGGTTTGATAAAATAAACCAAAGAAATGTGGTCTCATGGTGATGGAATGCCATGATGAATTCCATGACAAGAAAATTGCTATGGATTGTCATGGCATTCCATCACCATTGAGACCACATTTCTTTGAGGCTTTTTTTCAAACAGTTTGCTGCCTTTTCTATGCTATTGATTATTAGTATGCTTTGATAGATTTTTTCCAAGCATCCATAGCTTTTTTGGAAGCACCTATTTTAGGCTTTTAGCCATAGCAACAAGGATGCAAACTGTTTGATAGAATGCTTTGGTAAACATGTATGATAAATGTAGTGGCATAGACAAGGCAACGAACTATTTGAAAAATTCTCAAAGAAATGTGGTCTCGCTGGTGATGGAATGCCATGACAATCATTAACATACTTTATCATGAAGATTTTACCACTGAGTGATAATATTAGGTATGCCTAAAACAGCCATTCCCTTTGTTCATATTATTGCTTTTACTACTATGCTATGATAGATTTTTCTAAGCATCTCTGTAGCTTGTCGAAAAGCACTGTTTTAGGTTTACCATAAGGCAAAGGGAAATGAACCTGCTGATAAAAATGATTTGATAGGACATGTATGAAAAATGTGTTAGCATATGACAAGTAGTGAACTCTTGGAAAAATGCCCAAAGAAAATGAGGTCTCGCTGCGCCGGAATGCTACGATACCGAAAGTATTTGATTGTCGCGTGGCATTCCATTGTGGTCATGAGACCATTTTTGAGGCATTTTTTCAAAAGAGTTCACTGCCTTGTCTATGATATTGCTTACCATTATGCTTTTGATAGATTTTTTCCCAAGCATCCATAGCTTGTTCGAACGCACTTGTTTTAGGCTTTCAGCCATAGCAATAAGGCAACACATGAACTATTTGACAAAATTCTTTGGTAGACATGTATGAAAAATGTGGTAGTATAGACAAGGCAATGAACTATTTGAAAAAATGCCTCAAAGAAATGTGGTCTCATAGAATGCCATGACAACTAAATGCAATTGACAGTTGCTCCTAGTTATTAGTTATGCAATATGAAGTAATTGCATAACTGCTTAGGTTAAATTTGTAAAGACTATATTGTAATTGAAATTTTGTCATCTATCAGCATCTAGTTATTAGTTATGAAATGTGAAGCAATGTTTTGAGTTTGAAAGATGTGCAATGCAATGTAATCAACGTTATGAATATAAACTACAAAAATCTATTTTTTACTAAGTTACCGGTTTAGTTTTGGGTTCGGGTTCGGGTTCGAGAACCTTGGTTCCCGGCCGGGTTCGAATCTCTTTTTTTGGGGTTGGGTTCGCTTAAAGTTCTGTAATACAAAAATCGCAAAATAAAAAATATATACATATTTGCGCTAGTAATAAAGTTCAAAATACACCACCATATTAATAGTCAAAATAACATAGCAAAAATACACCACCACTTTCATAGTCAAATATTAAAAATATTAGTGATAATTAAATGTCATGATAAAAATTATAAATTAAAGTTCAAACATAAAATGTCATGTTTACAATCAACCATTATTGATCATTGATCATCCTAAAAGTGTGAAATTATTTTCATGTGGGAAGGAAAAAAATAAAATAGTGTTACATGTAATTATTTACATTGTGAAAGAGCTAAAAACCTTTTTCTTGCAGATCAGAAGAATCTCAGTGATTTTTTAGGTGTCCTTGCCTTGGAACGGAACTATCCTGAGCCATGAATGATTGACCAGGAATTGTGAGAAAGAAATAAGATAAATCATGCAACTTACATTGCAATTTCTTTCCTTGGGAAAAGGGTAAAGTTTTCTTTTCAGGGAGAATCTCCTTTAGAGTTTGAACGCATTGATAATTTTCAAGATAGACTTAGCCAAATATGTCATCTAGGTTTGAAGCTTTTAGGTAAAATGTTTGCTTTTGAAATTTTTGTTCAAAATTCAAGATGCAGGCTCTCCTCCCATAGGGAAGAGAAGGCCTATCAAACCTAACACTCTTATGCAACACTTCTTAAGTTCTTGTTGATGTAGTATTAGATGCGAAGTTTCAAAATAGGCATGGTTATATAAATTCTCATCTTAGGACTATCATTGCATCAAATTAAGAATTTTCAATCCTTTATGGTCTAGACAAGAGAAGTATGGAGTAGTGTTCCAATGCTAAATTATTATTGTGAATCTCTTTGCTATGAGTGGTTCAAAAATGAGGAATCTGTCTTCTGCACCAAATGAGAAATATTCACAATATGTGCTAGGAAGGAATAAGTCCATAAGATCGGTGCATGCAAAGAATTAAGAAATTGCAAAAATTATTAAGGCTTGGACTCACACACAAAAATTTTCACACTTTTTGATGTTCACATGTAAGTCAAAAAATATATGTGCGTAAGTTGTAAAGTATACACTTGAATACACGTAACTCATATCTATTGAACCATGAATTTATAATGCAAATATGGACACCATCGATAAAAAGATTTGTATTAAAAGAAAATAGCCATGTATGCATACATCAATATATGTCGATATAAGTATAAAATATAGTTACAAAATAGCCATACAGGCTTACAAGAATGCCATATAGGAATACAATGTCAAATACATCCAATATAAAATATGTACAAAATTGCCATGTAGGCATACAACAAAGGGCTCTGCATTATAAATTCATTTCTCTCCATGCTCTGGTTCAAATACAATTTTCTTTCCCTTTGCTTGGCGATCCAATGGTGATAAGTTTGCCACCCATTTCTGCTATGCTCAAGGAGTGCTCCTGTTGTTCCTCCTAGTTGTTTAGCTCCTGGTGAATTTTTAATTGTTACAATAAGAACTAAAGACATTAATATATAGAAATTACATTATAAAAATTGATATATTTAACAAAATAATCACTTACAGCCATCTCATGATCACTCTCCTCAATGGAAATATTTGCACACCAATGTTGAGGCATGCTCAAGCCCTGTATAAACCATCCAAATAGGAATTAAACTACGAATCAATAATGGTTTGATTTTTCACTAGAACTAGTTCATCTATAACAATGAATGTAAATTGAAATTTTATAATTTATTCCCCATACCTCCTATTAGGAAGCCATCGTAGGATTGTATAATGGAGGAAACACCAATATCCATTGCTCCCATAATGTTTGGTAGTGTTTATGCTCAATATTTGAAAATAAACAAATTATTCAATCACAAAAGTTAATAGCATGATCCACGGATGACTTATAATGTATGAGATCTTAATGAACAAAATTTTGAGTACACAAGTATTAACCATATATTCTGATTATTAGTTATCGAATTCAAAGTAATGCTTTGAGTTTGAATGATGTGTAATGCAACATAACCAACAATATGAATATAAACTACACAAATCTACTAAACTTAGAATTCATTAGTTAAGTTCTCTTTATTCTATATTACCTTCGTGAATGTTTGATCAAATCTAGTGGCACTAGGAGGTGTTTCCTTGAAACCTCCAACATTACCCTGTTCAACATCCAAAATCACATATTAAAATACCATTCGTAAAACAATGCTATTAACATGTAATAAATTTATAATTGTTTACTAGTTACATACCCCACTAATAGGTGTATTGCAAAAATAAGTAGGTGGATGACTGGTGTATCCAGTCTCTACACTGTGACCCTACAATTTTATTAAAATAATAAAACTAAATTAGCTAATCTTGCATTTCACAATAGAAATTTAATAAATTAAATTCAATGAACATGCTGAATTTTACCTGAGTGTCAATGCCATATCCATCATGCAAAATGTCAGCTGTCCTCTCCATCCCCGTAGATGCATACAGATTAGGCTGCATAGTAGCATATGGATCCTACGTAGCACCCTTTTGAGTGCCGGTAGGGTCATATGAACAAGTCGCCCCACGAGATTGACACACATGGGTTTGAAGGCCACCACCTGAAGACTCCCCTGGATGGCATTATACAATAGGGCTAGTGTGATGGATGACACTTAAGTCGCTGCGATCGTCACACGTTCCTGTCGGAACCTCCTTCGCGAATGGCTGGTATCACAATTCGCTCAAGAGGCTGCCTAGCCAGAGGTCGCTCTTGGTCACAGGGATCTTCGCCATGCACCGCCTATTATCCCTGAAGCAAAGGACTCCCACCTCCTCCCTCGAACTCCCCTCATATCAAAATAATTTGGGATTTGGTTCAATACAAACTCACCGTGATAGTTTCCTAAGAAACATGGGGACTTCACACTATTGCACTGGCAGCAATCAAAGACTATATACCACTTTTCATAAAAAATGGTTCTTAATCTCTTGGTAGGCACCACTAATGTGGAAACCCTCTCTTGCATTGAGGGTAAGATTTTGATTTGTTTTAGGGTTAGTGAATAGAGAGCACAAAATCACCTTTGCAATTTTAAATTCCTACTTGTTTATATGATAATTTGTCTCCCAGAGCATATGCTCCTGCCGTCACCGATCTTGCCATCCAGAAATTTGTTGGGTGATTGCATCTACATTTTTTAACATGTCTTTCAATGAATTTGTTAGAAGCATTCTTTCTGTGGTTGAAGCATTTGGATCACTCAACCTACTGATAAGATCCTCAAGTTGTTTTCTATTGTTCTCAATTTCACTCCTCAAATTTTCTTGAGTGCCAGGAGGGTATTGAGAGAATGCTAGGGGAGGTTGATTTTGTTATTGAGGTTGATTTTGTTGAGGATTTTGTTGAAGATTTTGTTGTTGAGGATTTGCCTCCTCTTCTTATTGAGGATTTGCAAGATTTCCTACAATTTTTTTAAAAAACAATCAAATCTAACCTAAAACAAATAAAATCAATTTCAAACTAACAAATAGCAAACAATACTTACCTCCCTCATCTCTTCATCGTCGTGGCACCATATTTGCAAAGAAAATCCAACTCTTGTTGATGAAATTTGTAGAAATCCTTCCACCTAGAACACTAGCGCGAAAGTGAACGTTTTTGGCAGTTGGCAAAGCTGAGAAACAGTAAAAAGAAAATGATACAGATTTCACTTTTTTTTTTCTTTTAAAATCACATAATGTGAGCGCATTATAACGTGCTCACGTTATCTCTTTTCAATTTTTTTTCCCATTTAGCCACAAAAGTGTGACCAACTTCATGCACCCGCCCTAACACTGTAAGTTACATGCCCAATAGAAATTTACAAACCCGCAACTATAAAGAAGCCACTTCAAGATCAAAGATAAACATACTGTTAAGGATAATTTCGAATGGAGACCATCGAGGAGTATAGATAAACATTGCAAGACCTAGAAAGGTTAGCCATATAATACCTTCTATTATAAATGAGCATTGACGTTGTGAAGAGAAACTGACTAATGGTGCTTTTCATTTCTACAGATTACATATTAAGAATGGATAGCGACATGTCAAAATATATGGTGCTGCCAGAAGAATAATGATCATTGATAGTCATGAGTCAAATGGAGTGGTACTTATGTTTTTAGAGGAAAACTCACAAGGATAGGGGTGACATATTTCATAGCGATAGATCTGGTAAACTCAAATAGAATAGCGAACATAATTTAGAATTCAATATAATTCCTAATGCGAACAAAGAATCTTAATGGGATGATCATTTATCTATACTAGCATAAAAATTAAGGCGTAACTGCCCTTGTAAACATGTATGCAAATTGTGGAAGCATAAACAAGGAACATGAATTGTTTGGAAAAATGCCTCAATGAGATGTCATCTCATGGAATGCAAGGATTGCAGGATATGCACAAAATGGATTTGTTGAAAAGGCTTTAGAAACTTTCAAACATATGCAATGTGAAGGAGTATAAAAGGAAGATAAATGAGAAATAGACCTACCATATGCTTGGCTCATGCATAACTAAAATCGATAGAGATTCCAAGTAGTTCTGAGATTCGTTTCTCCTAATTCTAAGATTAGTGATTGTTAAAAGAGGAATAAGCTAATATCCCAACAATGGGTGAAGAATCATACAACGCCAAATACCAAGTTTTTTTCCTAGTATATTTACTTACATGACATAAAGTAAGGATAACCAGACCCGGCTAAACACAACATTGACTCATATTGACATCTCTTAGGAGAGCGTTAGGAAGAACTCATACAATGCATAAATTAAAGTTCTGAAATAGTGTGAGCAATAATTATAGGAGATATCTGATATTTGCATAAATGTTATGGGGATTTCTACCCAAAACCATCCTAATTTAAGATTCCCAACAAAAGTCAACAGAGATACAAGATAAATAGAGGAACCTAATTGAAGCGATTAGTTGGGATGGAAGTTTGATGTAGCGCTCTATTGCAATTCTAGTTTCCAATCTTCTGAAACCATAGTACTGCAAATTTCCCCCCAATCTCTCGGCTTTCCCCATAAATTTTTTTAAGGAGATCGCTAATTATTCCCAATGGAGCTGATTAGGAAACTCTCCCAAAACTAATTGCCAAAATCAATTACTTCTTTCTGAGAATCATCCCCAAAACAAAAATTCCCCATTAATGTTCATGAAAAGCCCATAAAAAGGCCATTATCTTCAAAAATATGAAACTAAAGAAGATTCCCTACTTTATTTTTATTTTTAGCCAATTAATTAAATTTTGCAGTTGCATGCATTGGGTGACTACCATGCCACAATTTTGAATAAAATTGACTTAATTATTGCCACATTAATTTCTTTCTATTCATTGTTGTTTATTAATTGTAGCTCCCCAATTTAATATTTTATTTCATATTTTTACCATTTTTACTTATTTTCAACTATAATTTATTAATCAATATTTTAACGTTTAATTGCCAAATACTTGTCATTTAAAAATAACCTTTTAATATTCTATTTTCTTACTTCAACTTCACATTAAATTTCATTTTATTATAACATTAATTGTAAAAGTATTTATTTTTAATATTTCTTTTAAATCATAAAGTTTAATTTATTAAAATCAAACAATTACTTTAACATTATTTATTTAATTTATTCATCCATCATAAAAAGACTTCTATTAAATTATCTCCATGTCTTTTAATTTTGATGTTTTCTATCTAAATAGGGTAAATAAACAGGGCACACACTCATGAATCATCAATAAAGATATACAATGCGGAGGGGCATTACATCCTCCCCCCCAAAGGTTTGACTTACTCCTGGAAGTCGTAAGGTAAGAATGAAACATACGAAAATATAAACACATCAAAATTTCAAATGAATCAAATATCAATCAATTACTAGACCGGGTACAAGCATAACTTAAAATGACATGAACTAATAGGATATGACAGACGAATACTCACTCTGACAAGGATGATGGCACAATGAGGGGGAACTGATGCTATCTCTGAAACAACAACCTCCATTGGGATTAAGGCACGCTCAAACTTGGAAATTAAGGTGGAGTCGATGCTTGGTACCTGCAACCTACAACAAATCACACAGTTGAACATGTGCATAGAGAAAATAGACCATCACACTATGATGGGAAATTCATAGAGTCGCAGGGTGCTCGCAAGCAAGTGATACAACACTATTCCCCATCACCAATATATAATGACTAACATCAAAGCATGATAATTCATATATTCAACAATCACATAATATTAATATCCATAATAACTCACATAAGCAACTTAAACTAATCTGCTAACCATAATATAAGCATAAAACATCAATCATAATAGTGTCACCAAGAATCACCATATCTAAGCATAAAGGTCAAAGCATCAAAGTATCATAATGTCATCAATTATCATCAATTATCAGCATACTAAGCATCATAATGTCATCAACATTCATCATATCTAAACATCAAAATATCACAACATTTAATAACATGCAGGTCTCAACAAACAAACAAGTCACACAGTATCCAAATACAATCCAAGTACCGTTAGATACAATAAGCAAAGCAACTGGGATACATCCTCCCAAAGACAAAAGACTCAACACTAGGATCTTGCTAGACCTGCACCTAGACCTAAACTCGGCTCTCGAGGGTCAACTTTTGAAGTTGCAAGACACCCACAGTTTCTGAAGAATGTTGCCCATCCTCTACCAGAAGTCTCTCCAACTACACCTTGGTGCACGGTCTGGCAGTTTCCAACCACAACAAACACCTTGTGCAATCTGCCGACATCACCTACTATTGGCTCTGAAGCTTCTGGTCTCTGACTAAATCCAGAAGTGCCCTTCTAAGGACATTGTTAAGCAATGTGACCCTGTTGGCCACAAGCAAAACATCCTATACCTCTACCGAATCCTCCATCACTAGGAGGTACACTAGACCTCAGAAAACTACCGCCATTAACTACAGATTGAGAACTCTAAGTAGGACGGTTGGGATGATACTGCTTAGGACGTTCCCAACTCCATTCTTTCCTTTTCTGGGACCTATTACCTTGCTGAGATAGAGAGTTCCTAGGTTTCGACTGGGGATGTTGCTATTGATGCTCACCCTTAGCAGATTCGTGATGTCCCTTGGATGAACCCACAGCCTGAGATGGACCACTGAGAGATCTGACACCAACTAGAGGTGCACTACCGATCTGTACACTTTTTTGTCCACCTAAAGCCATAGCCAAGTTCTCCTCAACAATTCGATCCTTTTCAATAGCTATCTCCATGGTTTTTGGTTCAAACTCTCGAACTCCACCACTGATGCAGTAATTTAAGCCCCTGATGAAATGCTGCACTAGCATGCCCTCATCATCCCCAATGCCAGCATACTGCTTAAGTTCATAGAATTTCCTCTCATATTGTTCCACTGACATAGCCAACTATCTAAGCTCATGAAACTTGTCTACTCAGTGTTATCGCTAATGGTTAGACAAAAATCAGGCTCTGAATCACTCCAGGAACATCTCCCATGACACTAAGTCAATATCTAGAGGGAGC
>VDFB02302887.1:0-29358 GCA_007258455.2 Sequoia sempervirens | reverse complement strand
CCCAAACAAAATAGTATAGGAGAGAATAACAATGTAATTAAAGTGGTTGTCTAAGAAGAGTCCATACAGTCATGGACGAAGGGTTCAATTAAAAACCCTTGAATCATGCAGCCAACACAATATACACTCAAAAGCTTCTCACAGTGGAATAAAAGAACAAAACAAATATTAGAAAAGTGATTTTATTTAATATCAATTATCCAAAGCAACAACAGTCTAGACTATATCAATGAAATTTTCTGCAAGGTCTTACAAATAGAATGAGACCTTAATTATCAAATTACAACGATTCACAAGTATAATCAAGGTGCAGTTCCTCAGTACATGATGCTCTTTTATCTCCTGATCTCTGGAAATACTACCGAACTCTCTTTCTTCAATGTTTACTCAACGTTCCATCTGCTATGATAACCTGGAATTGCTTTGTAATGTAGAATGATAGATATTTTATACAAGTACAAGCAAGGATAAAATGTCTTGATACCGAGCAACCAGGTGGTACAATGCTTAGCATACATTAGATATGAAAACATGTAGGAGAACTCTCTTAGATGAATGCAACAAGACGTAAGCACTACACCCTGGATGCTCTGCATCAACTGTGAAGAGAGATGTCTGAAAATCATACCATCTTGACAGACAAAGCCAAACATCTTTGGTTGGGCTATCTGAAAAAGGTGAAGAGGAACATGAAGTCGCAGACAAATTATGGTTAAGTTTTCCAGGTGATGATTACAAAGTTTCCAGAGCATCTAGGAATATATTTCTGGTGGCAAAACATGCCCCATGCTTTTAGAAGGATACCTTCTCTCTTAAAGGAGTGCTGAGAACCTACCCTGTAGTCTTGAAGTCTCCCTCCCTATTAATTTTCGACCAGTCATATTACCATGTTTCTAAATTATAATTTGAAGAATTCCAGTTAGTAAGACATTTTCACTCTACCAAATTTTGCGAATGGAATAAAATGGATACCAGATGAGTTAATTCACTAAAGCAAGTATATTACAACCGGAAAGCATTTATAACAGTTCCTAAATGTGAAAATCCTCTGTTTTGAAAAGGCCCTTTGAGTCAAATTAAATCAACACAATCCAAGAGCTGAAACCACATGCTTTAAAATACCAAAGTTGTAGATGCTTATTCAATAAGGCTCTTTCTGCAAACCATCTGATTATGTATAATACAACCAGAAAGTATTTACAATATTTACCTAATGTGACAAGCCTCTCTTTTGAAAAGGCCTTTTGAGTCAAAATATATCAACAGTCCTTGAGCTCACATCTTGTATTATAAAACTAAAATATTGCAGGCAAAAATGCTTATTCAATAAGGCCCTTCCTGCAAACCGTCCGATTATGTAAACTTTCAAATACTTTCACTAATAAACAGGGAAGACAAACAATGTAAGGTTTTTGTTATTGATTTTAAAGCTACAAACCCAAGCAACAATCAACAATATTTTATTTGTGTGGATACAAAGGTGGAAATAAAGAAGAATGCATGGTAAGAGATCAGCAAATATCTGTTAGGGAGAACTAATATCTTGAGATGTTCTAGCATGATGAGCTGCTGCAACTGGTTTGCAGATGATTTTCAAATTCCCAAGCAATTCAATTGTCTAATAATGCAAACCTTGCCTGAGGTCAAAGCTAGGTCCTCTCTTTAGTTCAGGAGAAACAATGGATGCAAGCCCACCAAGTGGAGGTTTCATCATTGATCTGTATGCAATTTCATTGTAACGCAGCCTGTAATATTTCAAGTATGGTTGAAAGTGCTCTAGATTTTTATCCTTTCTGTCAGTTTCGCTTCGTTGACTGTCTTTCTTGAATCCACTGAAAAAAGAGGCGATGCCCTCCCTTGGAGAAAATATTGATGGTTTAGTTGGTAGGTCATATCTGCTTGGAGTGGTAATATTTTGGGTGGGTGTTGAGTTATTTATGCTTTTGGTACCTTCAAATCTAAAGCTCTGAAATTCCCCAAATCTTTTACCATTAGGATTGTATCTGCTAGTGGCCGGTGATGCAAAAGAAAATGACCGTGCATTTAACGGAGAAATCAATGCTGGCCCTAATGAGTATGCTAGGTATCGATCTCCATCCAATCCATGAAGAGAAGGCTGCTTGACATTTTCTGAGGCCACTTTACATGAGAAGTGGAAAGAGCTTCCCAAATTTGAAGCACAATCATGGCGTAAGGATGAGGCTCTTGCGAATCCAGTCATTATGAAAGGAGAATCATAGTCTCGAGAAGAGACTAGATATAAATTTATTGCAAAGTCCACAAAAGGCCGGACACCCTGCAGTTAACAGAAGGTCAACCATACTTTATCAGCTATAAAATTGCTTATATTCAACGAAAAGGATGTCTTAACCAAGCTGCAAGACTTGCAGTAGCTACAAATCTTTTGTGTTTGGTACCTTCCAAAGGTAGTTGAACATTGAAGGAGGATCAACAACAAAGGCCTTAGCTAGCCTTCCTGGGTAGTAATCTGCTGCTATCTTTAATGTTGCCATGATTAAATTCAGACATGTAGAACCTGATCTGAAATAACCTGCAATTGAATATTTGTCAAAATGAAACATCTCCATTATAGGAATTCTCATTCAAATAGACTTCATTACCAGGATACAAACACCATGTTGATAGAAAAATGGCAAACCCAAAATTAAATGACTCGAAAACATTTATGGAAATGTGTTACTTATGGGGGAACTTTTCAATTTTTATGAAACATTAGATAGAATTTAAAAAAATTTCAGAATAAAGTTATGCTACTCGAGCAGAATGAATGAAGCAGATAATTATACTACAAGAATAATAGCTGATATATCATTACAGAGGTTCTAGACTCTCAGAAGTCCCAAGTGTCCACACAAAAAATGTTTGTAAAATAAGAAAAAGATGTTATTAAACAAAATGTTTCTTTAGATGCACATAAAACTTTTATGTGGGCGTTCCTGCAGAACATATGCATGCCACATTAAAGTTTGATTGAATGATGAGTTGGTTTCATCTAAATACTCGAAAATATTCATAGCCTACTGTTGTTTTTAACTATGCTACATTACAATATCATGAATCCAAGTACCAAAGAAAACCAAAGCTGATTTAGCATGTCATCTTGGAAGAGAATTTTAAATCGTAGTTGGTAGGCCCAACTTTAATGTACACAGCATGTCATCTTGGCAGAGAATTTTAAATCTTAGTTGGCATGGCCAAGTTTGGTGTAAATCGTATTCAAGTGTAACAAGACTTATTTCTTAAATGCATAACCAAATCTCTTCTTCTGGATAAGGGCATCCCAAAAATGCAATGCAAAAGAAGAGCTCATACAGGATACACACTATGGATTAGAGTGAAGTCTACAATGTCTAGATTTTCAGAAAGCACAAGAGCAAGCTAAAATTTTAGAATGGCATATTGTTTTCCAATTCAAAGATGCATTATTAATGTATATCAGAGTTAGAACTCATACAATGCAAAAGAAGAGCTCATACAGGATACACAATATGGATTAGAGTGAAGTCTACAATGTCTAGAGTTTCAGAAAGCACAAGAGAAAGCTAAAATTTTAGGATGGCATATTGTTTTCCAATTCAAAGATGCATTATTAATGTATATTATAGTTAGAACTTGCCTGCATCAAACACAAGTACGCATTGCTCAATTCCAGGTAACATGGATGCAATAGCAACCTCCAGTGTAAAAACCAGCAAACGAGTATACCTGAAATGGTTTGGGCAAAAATATTAGCACAGAAGCAAATGTGAATCTGCTTAAAGATAAAGGCTCCCCTTGTTTATTGTTCGGTTCAAAATATTGCTTTTTCTGCTTAATTACTAAGTTCTCTCTTAATATATAATATTTTATCACTCTCAACTAAATCTCTGATTATGTATAGGCTGGAAATTACTAACCATTTTATCTAGATAAGTAGCATTCAGATACTTTGAAATATTACTCAAATTCAAAATAAGTAGTACTAAGAAAGTGATATTCGTGGTTATTTTTGAACCATGGACTTATGCAACGAGACCTGTTGCTGGGATCAGAAATTTGATCCAATTGACTTGTAATAGCATATTCCAATTTTCCAGGTGAATGTTCCTTCTTGTTGCAGTCAACAAAATTTTATGTCCGCATGAGTTCTAACCAAGCTTTTAATCAAGATTTTGAAAAATAAAAGCTGCGTGCTAGTGCTTTGGATTCTTGACTTTAATTCTGAACTGAATTAATCTACACTTTCCATATGAGCGGCTTTTGGTCTGATTTCCCATTCAACATCAGAAAAATCAGTCTGGACTGAACAAAGGCAATGTCTAGGTAACAGTTATCAGACTATAAATTGATAGATCTAGGCTCTAGCTATTACATTCTAATCATTCTTCTCTGAAACACGCCCTTATTGGAAATACTGTTCTAAAAAGAAAACCTCTGTTTCTCTCTTTGCTGGTATACTCTTTATGTTTCTGGCAGGCTATGGGTTGAGATAAAACAAATTATCTTCCTTCTAGTAATATTGTAGAGTTGCTGTTGAGGGTATTTTAGACTAAAGGGGCAAATAAAAAAGAATCGGGAAATAATAAATGCAAGTGAACTAATAAAGGGTGGCTTTAGCTGATAAGGATCTTACAGTTTTTGGAACTGGAGTTTTTGGTGATCCTGCTTCATTCTCACAATCTGCACTCATATAAACAAACAAAATAAAGTTTCAATTAAGGGTCAGTTGTAAAAAGGAAATAAGTTTACTTGCACGGTATATCAAAAGATTGCTCATCCGGCGCACTGACAGTTCCTGTTTACGTTATTGAAATTTCAAACAGAATTAGTGGCAATCAAGTCTTTTACTTACAATAACTGGCCGAGCCAAGTCATCTCGACCGGCGACAAAGGCTACTCCTTGTGCAAGTTCTGCGGAGAACTCGTCTGCTATCAAATGCTCTGCATTTTATCAAAACATTGGTGAAAATTTCAGTACATAGAATCACGTCTAAGCATTTAAACGATATTAAACCTTTAAAAAAAAAATTAAAACAAAAAACATGTTACAAAAAGCTCTAATGGAGCCCTAAATTGGGTTTTCAAACATCAATCTGCACAGGAAAAGGGGCCAGCTTCATCACTTTTGTGGTTTAGGCAATTTCACGGAAACACTCAGTCAAATCTTTGGCAGTAATAATGCTAAAAGCACTCAATTTTGGTACTAAAAGCACACAAGAATAAACGCATTTGCAGTTTGCTGAATAAACTTGTCAGCATTTGGGCGAGACAAAAGTAATTCCATTATAAGCAAAGGCTATCAATCTCTACAGGAAAAGTTTTGGCTTTTGTATAATTTAAGAGTAAGGACAAAAGCAAATTACCAACAGGAATACTGTCCCGCCATGTGAGGCACGCCCTCAGCTGCTTTGCTGCTTTCTTTGCATTGTTTCCACGGGCTTTCAGAAATCTTTCGACGCAAGCTTCGTCACAGTAACTTTTCTGCATTGCAGAGCAAATTCTTTGAGCAACTTCACCGACATTTCACAAATTTAAAGGGAAACTCTTCAAAAATGAACGAAATTGTCAAGAAGCAAAATTATTATCGTTTATTCCTAAATTTTTTGTGCTGAGCTCCAAAAACTATTTTGGAACAAAAAATTCTTCAATGAGCACTAATTTTCATCATTATCTTAGCCACCATTTCGTTGATGCATTCAGCAGCAGACATTATCAAATTTCTACAGTTCTCTGTTCAATTACAACCTTGAGAATGAAGAAACAATGCTAAAACATATATTTACAATAATGTGAATCAAATTCAATTAAAACACTGATACAACTGCAACTGCAAGTGCATAACATTTTCGTTAAATCTTTTTCCAGCCATCAGAATTCCGTTAAATTATAGCAAGCCAAACGCAACCTGCTTCGGTGACAAAGCTCCATCTTTTTGCAGGAGCCGCAAGACGGTCTTCGCTTTGTCATTGCCGGATTTCTCTGTTCCAAAGCTCCAGACACCTCGTTTTCTTGCCATTTTTCCACTGAAAAAAATTTGCTTTGTGTTTTGACGGACATGAACAGAGTTAAAAAAGGCGACGAGAATCGTAAATGGGCATTCAGCACTCGAAAGAAACAGATGCAAATCCTGTGACCCACCCTCTCAATCGAATTTACTTTTCTCGTACGAAATGCTCCATTAATTTCACTACTTATCCCCTACAAACGACAGCAAAACTAAACGCGTCAATTGACGGCATAGCTGCTCGTCGCTTTCACGTTACCAAGGTTCCCCGTCCAAAGTTTTAAAAAAACAAAATAGTTGCACATATAAACAAAATAGTTGCACATATTTACAAAATGTATTTAATATTTAAGAGTTTCAAACATTCCAAAGACATTTATACTCCAAAAATAAACGACAACCAGAAAGGACAACTCCTCATCTCGACTTACCATAAAACATTGATTTAATATCTCGCACTCTTTCAACGTTATGCTCACGGACCTTAGTATTTAAAATTAACTATATAATAATCATCACTCATTATTTTATTAGACGATTTGAAACATTTTATAATGTTACTTTTGTAATTGTAATCTGGATGTTTCAAACATGTCTTCTTCAATTTAGAATAGAAGTTTGAAAAGTATTTCGGTCAAATTTAGGGGATCAATGGAAGAATTGTAATTTAACTAGTTGAGAACAATTTTTTTTTTTTTATTATGTCGTTTATAAAACTTTAAATTTGAGGAAGTCATGTCATTTATGAAAATTTAAACTTAAGGAAGATGGAATTAGATCAAAATAGATTCCTAAATAACTTTAAAGCTAAATTCAAGTTGTGATTAGATAAAAAAAGACTCGTAGATGACTTTAATAAACTGGTTCCCCTACTTTTACAGCCAAACTCAAGTCGTAACTAGATCAAAATAGACTCTAGATGACTTTAATAGATTGGTTCCCCTACTTCTACAACCAAACTCAAGTTGTGATTAGATCAAAATAGACTTCTAGTAGACTTTAACAGAACAGTTCCCCTACTTCTACAACAGAACTCAAGTCGTGATTAGATTAAAATAAATTCTTAGACGACTTTAATAGATTGGTTTCCCCCTTCTACAACAAAATTTGAATCGTAAATAATTTTATCTATCAAACTCAAATCTAAAATGACTTCAACATGCTGATTCCCCAATCATAACCACCAAACTGACTCTAAAATGACTTTACCAGACTAATCCATGTTTAAAAAAGAAGATTTATCTAACAAATTCCAACCTAAAAAACCCAACCAGTAAGATTTGGATTGTGGGCAACAGTCATATTCAAACATAGGAATTGACAGTTTTGTTAATATTTGTTGCGTGTCCCAATGAGATTGTGGATGGCTGTCTCCAAAGTCAAACCTAATTTCAAGACTGAGAGTGGGGATGATGAAGGATCGAAAAGTTATCTGTTGTTTATATTCATTCAAACTGGCGATGCTTTTACTTTTGTTTAACTGCTTTGAAGTGACTTGACCTGTTACGATTTGAATTGATGCTCTGCTGTAATCCATGCCGACCCATGTGGAACGGGTATAATAATGAGTTTATAACGGCAGATTGTTTTTAAAAATATTGAACTTGGTCTAATGCTTCAATCATTTTTATTCTTTGGCACACTTGGCATTACGACTGTGGAGGGCGTGATATTACGACGGTAAACTCATGAAATTGGACCCCATTTCAGACTGTGATAAGAGTGAGTGCAATTTTAAATATGGTATTTGTACTTCTTCAATTCCACTGTTATGATTTCACCATGATCACTCAAATGTACAATTTCTGTCATTAAGAAAAGGATGTTTGAGGCCCTCATACGTCCTTCAATGTGGATATTTTCTTTCTACTATTTCCCTTATTTTGAATCCGTTACTACCTAGGACTTCTATCATACAAGAAATGATTTGGAATTCAATCAAACACATTTGCTAATATATATATATATATATATTTTGATAGTAATGAGACTAAGGAGATCGGGGGGCCTAGTTCGATTGGTTAACGCATTTTTTTTGTAGGTAAGAAGTCATGAGATCTGGTCCCCCCGTTCCCGTGGTATCGAAGGGCGTGTCGCGCCAACACCACCAGTCACATGAGAAAAGTTTACCAGGCGCAGCAATTTATAGGAGGGCTAGTCACATGTAAAAAGTTTACCAAACGTAGTTTATAGGGGGGGCTACCTGATTCGTATAATCTAAAAAAAATAACATTGACAACAAGTTGTGATGTATGTTGTTTTGTAATCTCTTACTTAAAGCTTTATTTAATATAAAAAATAAATAAATTTGAATACTCAAGGATAGTTATTTTTTTAATATTGAATTAAACATAGATTAAGAATTGCAAAGGATAGTCATGTTAAGGTCTATTGCTTTGAGTCTAATATGTTCATGTAGCTTATTTCCTTATTGTAAGACCTCATATATGCATATTTTTAGGATAATTTAATAAATGAAATAATTAGTTGAGTTTTTAGAGTTGAGACTAGAATAATAAATTTATAATTAATTCAATAGAATGTTAAATAACTAAAAATGCTTAGTTTAAATCTGATGGTGGAATATGTTATTGAATATGATAGGAATTGATTCCCTACCATGTTGAAAATTGGGGCCTTGATTAAATGAATGCTTCAAAATATATAAATTGGTTATGCTTTGCTTTGGTTCAAATCCACTAATGCGGAACTAATATTTGTGATTGTGGAAATGATATGGCACATATAATTGAACATAGACTAGCAAAAATGAATTGGGAAGAAAGGAAGATTCTAGAAAATTAGCCTCAACTTGGTGTACCTATGTTTGAAGTGGTATGGTATCTATATACATTATTAGACAACTTGTTAAGTGAGGGTCATGTTCTCCTAAGTCAAGTCCTTGAGCATACTAATTCAATGATGATGAACCAAGATTGAATACAATAGGCAAGCATGCAATATGCCTAGAATAATGTGTGCTACAATAATGCAACTAGAGTTCTCAATGATGTTGTTATGATGTTGTATAAATAGATCAGGGTGTGTAACATAAATCATCATTCTAAATAACATAACGAGTTTCCTTAAATACAACAACATAACACACAAACACATGCACTAGATTAGCTCACAATAATTAGCACAGAGGAGTTGACAAGGTCTAAATTTAAATTTAAAATTTAAAATTTTGAGGTTAAAATTTATAAATAAGAAATGATGGGTCGATTTGCACATGTGGATCTAATCTAGGATGGTGAATGGGAGATATAGGAATCAAGCAAGTTGACATAATACCATAAGATAGATTTCATGTAAGAATATGCCACTTGTAAAATTAATATAGTATAAAAGGGCACTTTGATTGGAGTGGACCCAAAACATAATAGAAAATAGCATGGGCGTGTGATTTTCATCATTAAATGTTGCCCTCACTTTGATGTGCATGTGAAATATTATGAGGATGCATGTCAAAGTAAAAAAAATAGTCAACATAGAAAGTAAATATTTTAAACACTCAAATCCCATAGAAATATGAATGATGATTCTTATACTCTCCTTGCAACGAGTGCTCCATCAAAAAACTACAAGATAGGAAAAAAATATGTAATGAGTGACATTTTTTGCAAATTTAAAATTAACACTTGCTTGAAAATTGTCTTAAAAAATAGAAAAACTAAAAAGGTGGGTAAGAGATCTTGTCTAAGTAGAAAGTGGTACAAATATAGCCAAAAAAAAGGTAGGAATCTAACTACTTGTGAAAAAAAATTAATGTAAAAAGGTTGATAAAGCTCTCTTTAACATGGTATGACTATGACCTTAACAAGTTACAAATCATACATCACAAAAAGGAATATTAGTCATACATCTACCCCCCTCCAATTGGTTGTATATAAAGGACACAAGGAATTGAAGATAAGAAGAATAAGATGATATGACATAGAAATGGTAAAAGGTATCTTCATGCAAAACCATAAATATTATGTAATAATGAAAGTGTATATAACAAGGGAAAGGCAAGATGGCCCCTAGTGTTACCTTGGAATAAAGGCAATTAGCAATCAATAATGAGTCATAAATGCTATATAAGAATCATGCAAGCACAAGTAAGATGTAAGATATAAACATGATACATATTATAACACAGAAACATAAGACATAAGCATGATTAAGATCATAAACTTGTAGGCATGTGAGTGTAAAAAATATAACATGTAATTATCATATAATATATAATTTAATAAGATTCATATGTGTGAGAGAGGTTTTGGTTGTACTTGTGTAGTAATCATTTACATCAATGTTTTATATCATAGTTTGTGATCCATCATTGTCTTCTTTTAGATCCTTGAAGTTGGATCACAAAGTGCGATATGAAATTTTGATGCAAAAACTAAGTTACAAGATTACAACTAGAAGATTTATCTCACAATATTATGGTTGTGAAAATCTTATGTTTCTAAGAAGCATATGGTTATCATAAGATGCTAAAATTATAAGAGTCATGTCATAAGTACATATAATCATTTGGAATATCATAATAAGCATACCATGTGAATAACATAAGAGATAAACATCATAAGTATGGGACATAGGAAGATCATGTCATCTAGGAACATATAAGATAATCAAGCTATATGAAAAAATATAGGTTTTAAACATGGACCATAGAAGGAAAAATAAATATAGGAATACATAGGAGCTAACAAGGAATATAGGAAAGCATAAGTGGTAAAAATCATAGGAGGAAATGAGACATAAAAAATCTTTTACAAAAAATAGAATAATCAAAATGAAATATGCTTCCAAGGGAGGAAACAAAGCATACACAATAATATAGAGATTGAAAATGAGAATAGGAGAGACATAAAAAACATTGCATGAATAGAAGAGACACAAAAAAGGATGACATAGAAAAAGGTCAAAGTATAAGGATAAGGACACAAAAGAAAGAAAATGTAAATTTGTTAATATAAGTAAATAAATAAACCATAAGAATGCTAAAAGATTTCAAAAAAAAAAACATTAGAGAAATCACCATCCAAGAGGTCATCCTCATTCTAACAAGTAACTTCAAGTTATTTTTCCTCAAGTAAATGACTTTCATCTTAATAAGAAGTGGTGCTATTAGTGAAAATAATATTAATAGGTGCAATTGTAGAGACTTATTTCTTTACCCATTGTTTTTCTTTGGAGTTACCTCTATCGAGAAATTTTGCATTTGTCTAAATATAACATTTTTCTTAAGTACCTATAAAGAAGTAGTGCCTCTAGAATGAATGTGGGTTTAACATGATGTCATTATTCTTCTATTACTTTCTTGGTACATGGTTTGTTTGTTCTTCATAATGATCGTTTGAAGAAATACATCAACTGATAACTTTATGCATAAAGATTGTAGGATGTTAAACTGGAGGTTCCTTAGGTCTTTTATCTTCAAAATTTCTAGGAGAAGATGCACAAGTAGCTTCTTAATTATTTATCATATTTTTCTTTGTTGTTTTCTACATGAAATTTGTGGGTGGAAGCATAAATGCATGTCTCACTTTTTGGCCTAAATTAGTTACAAAATTAATATTTTTAAATATTTTTATTTTCTCTCAATTCTATCAAGCAACCCATTAAGAATTTGGAGATAATTTGTAAAATGATCGTTTTTTAGATTTTCTATGTAGATTTTATTTCTAATCTTAAAAATAGAAAGTATGTATATCTCATTTTTAATTATATATCCAAATTTATTTATTCCATTTTTGTTGAACTCACACTAAAGCAGACATTCAAGACACTTAAGTATGCAATGCACTAGGGTACAATTTTTTTAATAACTTATTAATCATATTTTAAATGAGAACAGTTATAACTAAGACACATTCATAATGCATAACTCTTTTCATATATATATATATATATATATATATATATATCCAAATTTATTTATTCATTTTTTGTTGAAAGAATATTGATATAGAGGGTGGTATTACTTTCTAATTAGTTCATTGTTTTCTATTTGTTCATGTGTATCAAATAGATATATTATTTTTTGTGATTAACCTATGTTGATTAATAATAACAAAACAATTTATACTAAAATCTATATTTTCATAAAGCTTACTCTAAGGGCTATACTTATGCAATTTTTTGTGTTATAATAAATTCATTTGATCATGAAAAATGGCTCTAGGAAAATTCACCACCAACAATTCACTACGAAAAAATTCACCTCAAGGAAAATTCACCACTAGCAATTCACCACCGCGAAAAATTCATCGCATTAAAAGTTTGCAATTAATTTTCGGTGGTGGTGAATTTCTAGTGGTGAATTTTTCTTGAGGTGAATTTGTCATGACGGTGAATTTTCCCACGGTGAATTGTTGGTAGTGAATTTTTAGTCGATAAATTGCTAGTAGTGAATTTGTTAGATGCCATGAAAAATATGATAAAAATCAACATTTTATCTAATAAAAACATTTAATGTGGTTTTGAGGGAAATTAATGCCACCTAGGCACCACACAAGAACCTTTGAATGAAGGTCCTTGATACTCAAAGATGAATGAGGCAGGCTTGGGCACAACTAACCCCTTTATAATATGTTGGATCTTGGATTGAAGGACCTTCATGGATATAGGAAGACCTTTAATAAAAGGAGACATTTTCTTATAAAATTCTAGTTTCACAAATTTGTATATGGCCCATAAGTTAGACATGCTTACATGCTCTCTCTCTCTCTCTATATATATATATATATATATTTCCTTAAGGGCCTTCACAAAAATATCCAAATAAAAATGAATCCAATAATATAAAAGGATTATATGGAGTTTTATAACTTTTAAAACCATCGTGCCTTCATGCACAACATTAACACATTGACAAAAAAAAAATAGAAGGAAATGATTTACAATGATCTATTTGCAGCCTATCAAGTAGCATACCAAATCTATCTGAAGTAGGAATAAAATGACATAACACTCTAAGCTCCTTAGGGCCGAATATCAAATCTAAAATGATGCAACCCATGGTCTCAAAAAAAATTCCATGTCATTTTCTACGCATAAAAATGTTGCTTAATATATGATGATGAAATAAAAATTTCTCAATGCATATATCAAATTCCAATTTAGGATTAATGAGAGAAAATTGGTAAAGTATTTCAAACATTTCCAAAAACATAGAAAGGCACATAATAATTGTTATGTGTGACCTTATCTTCATTAAATGTAAACAATGATGAAGCATGAGAAGAAGGTGCATCTATATAGGACTACATGAGAATCAATAATTAATAATTATCCATAGTATTTCTATCAACATGTGTATGTGTCTTATAGTATAGGGATTATTTTCTTGATGTGCATGTAGATTATTATTGTAGTTAGGAAAGATATTAGTGTAAATCTTAAAATTATAACTATGAGGGGCAAATAAAGGATCACCCCCATCACTGACATCCTTTGTATGAATCATATTATTATCTATCAAATATTGTGCTTTATGTTTTAAAATTATAAAGTTATAAAATGCATTTTCATTATACTTCTTAGGTAGTCCCCTAGTTGGATCAAATGGATGAATAGGTGGAAGAGTATCAATAAAATTTGAAGCACACTATCCAAGAGATATTGTAATTTTATAAAATTTCTAAAAGTGTGATGCATAATGTAAGGCACATTAGAAGTATTAGTAATATGATGCATATTATCCTTTTTATCTTTATGGTTATTAACCTTCGAAAAAGTTTAGACTTTTGGAACTTGGAAGGGTAAGAAGATGTAGAAGAACAATGAAAAAAATAGAAATATTTAAGCACACTGGAATTACGAAACAACAATTCATTATTCTTTTGATGATCATGCACATGCCCATAATATAATCAATTTTATCCAACAATACACTGTTTCTAAGAGGTGATAACAATCCCTTTATAAAATAGTTTTTAATTAATTTCAATGAACTTGATGGTATAAATTAGAACATAAGCACTAAAAAATATAGTAACGTACTCATGTATTCACTCATTAAGACCTTGGGAAAATTCAAACAAAAATTGATAATAGTAGTCTTTAGGTACATATTAACTTTTAAGTGATTAAGAAAATATTTGACCAACTTTGAAAAGAATGAATAGATCCGTAAGGTAAAGAGAAGAACTGCTCAAAGTTATAATATTTCAAAGTAATTAGAAATAACATAGCCAAAAATTTATCAGATGATCTAAATATGCAAGAGCGAACGATCTCAAATGTGCATTAGAATCACCTTTACCATTATTTATTTCAAATTGAGTTGCCACAAAACCACTAGGTGAATGATAAGTATTTTACTTTCATATATTCATCTTCATATTATCCATTAGTAAAGGTGTCAATTTTTTGCTCCACCCTATCTAGGTTTTGAATAACTTCATTCAAGGTAGATGTAGAGATGGTGATAATATAAACACAAAATATAAAAGATTAGGTATAGATAGGTTAATAGGATAAAAAATGAATTACAACACAGATATAACCATAGTAGGAGGAATGGAATGTGATATGGAATTAGGAATGGAACAAGGTATAAAAATAGGAATATAGTCAAGTATGGTAATAGTGGAGATATGAATAACACTAACAATAGGATGAGAAGATGTGACACTAGTGGTGGAAGTGGAAATGATAGAAGTCTAGAGTTATAAATTTCTTAATTTATAATTTCCACTTTATATAATGCACTCGTTTAGTACACATTCAATTTACATTTTTTAGGTTTCATTTAGCTAAATCCTCAACCCTTTTACCCTCACCAAAATGCCAAAATACACCTTATGCCTAAATTTTAATTTCTAATCACCTAGACACTAATATGATCATGGTAGAGACATGATCTCCACTATGATCATAATATCATCCCTAACATTTAAACATGCCATACAATAGAAAACATTTAGTGTTTATACCTTCTAATGGACCATTCAAATTTACATTTATAAAAGAAAATAACTTAGCTAATGGAATGAGTAATCTTTATTCTTCCTCTTCTAAAAAATCAAATGCTTCCTTTGCTTCTGCTATCATTATTCTATAAAAGCTTTGTAAAACCTCATTGTAGTCTTTTTAGATCTTCTAATAGTATCAAACCCTTATATTTTTCCACCCTTGACACTTGAATTGGTGATTCCATTTCCTTTATTTCCTTAATTGCACAAACACACACCACAACAATGTTAGGTATATTAGATTTACAAGTTTAGAATAGACTTAATGCATACATTTAGAATCATGATAATATTTTGTTGGAAAGTAATCATGCAAACATTATTTTCTTTTCTTTTATGCTGCATTAGAGTCTATTTTATTTTTGTTTAGAGTCATGCAAAGATTGTGTGCTTGTAAAAACTCTTCTCTTTTGGTACATTTCCCTTTTATTTATTTTTTATTTCATGCTCCTCTTTTCTCTTTTCTCTTTTCTCTTGTTATATTTAAGTTAGAAGCTAACCTAGATAAGGTAAAAACCATTCAATTTTGGAGGTCATCTTACATTTCATGGTCCCACACTTACAAGACTACCTATGATAATGTTCTTTGTATAGAATGGTATTGAGCACATTTGATACAAAAAATTGACGTGGTTGTGATATTTGAACACCAATAGTATATGGAACACATAATGGAAAAAACCAAGGCTTCAACCTTAATTTTTCCTACAAACATAAAACTTTTAGTTTAATATTTTGTGATTTTGGTGGAAAATCATAGAGAAACCTACTCTAAGATGCAGCCATCTAATTACTACACTGGGCTATAAAACCCCATTTATTTATTTCAATGGACCATATTTGACCTTTAACTTTATATTTCTAGACTAAAATATGACAACCCCATAAATTAGCCTTTTATTGCTTGGAACTCTACTAGACTATTGCACCTATAAAAATGGAATCCCCATAAAAATCGACATTAAGAGTATGATTTGATTTTAATGAGGATGGATCTATATCCCATATTTATCACATTCATGATATAACAAATCTATGCATGATTCGTGTTTTTGTAGCTCTATATGTGGCTCTCAAATTATTGGCTTCATCTCAAGGAAAGAGCATTGGATTGATTCAAATGATTGACACTTTCCTCCATTCTACATCGGGATCAACTTGAAACTTTTTTAAATAATTAGTTTAAGGAGAGGAGATACATACTATCATTTTCTTAACATCTCATAATAGTGAAGAAAGCTCATATGAAGCCCATTTTTTCTTTCGACCTCATATTCAAGAGGACTTGGGAGAGGATACCTAATGAGACATATCTTTCACCAAGTTTGGTGTATCTTTATTATTTAAAATATTTTCTTTAAAATTAATTTAATGATCCATTTATTAGGTTGTAAAATCATCACAAAGGCCTATGGTATAGTTTTCCAAGCAAAGAAAAGCCTCATGCAAGCCAAAAAAAATTTCCCTATACTTCCAACCTCTTTGTTCTCTTAAAATAATAATCCTCCTCACGCTATTTCAAGCTATTTGGTCCTAAGGAAATAGTATAAAAGAAAAGTACTTTAGATTTTTCTAATGAGTTCATAGCCTTCAAAAGGAAGTTTGTTATTCCTACCACCAAGGCCTAAGAAGAGAAACTACATGATCCTCATCTTGCCTCAATAGATTGTAATTAGCCCAATACACACTCTTACCAAGTTTCAACATATCTTAGAGGAGAAAATCAACATCATATTGTAGAAGATAAAGTTATTTTTATAGGCAATGAGTGTGTAAGCAATGGAATTTATCATCAATGTTGGAAAATAGAAGGTGCTCCTAGCCATTTAGTTTTTGTAGTAGAACATGTTTATCTTATGTAGGTAAAAATTATAAAACTATATCCATGGACTAAAGTAAGAGATAAAACTTTGTAGAACTCACTAAAACTAAAGACATGAGTGGCTTCTTAGGTGTCATTGAAATATGTGGAAATTCATCCATAGAGGAGGAGCCTTTGTCTCATTCAACAGAGATCACTTGGTAAGAAATTCTTGTGGAAACTTAAGAGATCTAGGTTACTTAAAAAAACTTGGATCAAAGTGGCACCTATCTCCATGACCTATTTTTGATCTACCAATAGGATTATTATCTCCTTGTTGAAGGAGATATATAGACTTAACATAAGATTTTGGCCTTGATTTAGAGCACCTTTTTGAGGATGTTGTAAAGGGGGTTGATAATGAACCTTTGAATACATAAAAGATGGACTTATTTTCCATTTTCAAAGAGGGATACACTTTTCTCTTAGAAGAGAGTGAACATGTTCACACAAAGTTTGGTTGCAACACAAAAAAATTAATTGCAACACAAAGAAGTCTCTTTTTTTAGGATAAATTCCTACCATTTGCATCCATACAAGTATTCTAATTTAAGAATCTCAACTATTTTGGAAAGCTTATTCCACTTCAATTTTAAATTTTTTTATCTACTTTTTGATACTATAAAAGGTTTGGGCAGCTACCAAAACCCCTATTTTTACATTCTAACAAAAAAGGCGAGAAAAAATAGAAAAAATGATATAAGTAATATTAGACCACTAAAAAATTCTCATTTTGGAGAATTACAAAGATATTTAGCTCTTTAATTTCTCCCTACTTACTTCCTAATGCAAATAAGTGTTCAATCAATAGTGAAGGATAAGGAAACTTGAGTTTTCAATGAACAAAACATAGAGTTTTCAAGGTAAGGAAACTTGAGTTTTCAAGGTACATTCTTTCCATTATTCTTCCTACAACTTGTTTGGTTATTTTTTTATTGAAAAGCAATTAATATGGAACACTTTAATCAAGGGGGGAAACTAATTTTATATGGTCATGAATAATTTTATTTGAGAATGTTTCTAGAAATGATAGAACTTTTTTATTTATACAAAAAAAAAAAATTGCTTGAAACATAAAGTAATGAGTTTTTACAAATAAATCCTTTTAGTTGATTAAGGGATAATGACACAACCATGGTAGAGATAGTCTTTTCTTTTATCATCAATTTGTATGTAGATTATTGGTAGAGAAAAGTGATACAACTAAAGGGGATTGTAAGCTAGCATGTTTTCAATGCAACATGTAAGTATTTTTATTTTAGATGATAAGGGTGTTAAATGTATTCTTCTTCTTCACTTGAATATTTTTCTAATAGATTAAGGCTTAATGCTTCTAGGTTCATTATCTTTTGAAAGCTAAAGATACCTTTTGAGTTTATTGAATTGTAGTACAAAATTATGCTCTAATACAAAAATTAGGTATGGAAGGATGTAAATCTAACAATAGTGATTCATCATAGACATGCATATTTTGAGAATTCCCATCAAGATGCTTAGTATTGGGACAGATTATAAGTATTTTGGTAAACTTGAGAATTTTTATAAGTTAGAATTGAATGTTAAGGGTTTAAGTAAGTTAGAATTGAATGATATTTTAGATGATTATTTTAAGAATTAAGAAAATGTGACTTCTAAATTTAGTTCTCTAGGAAAATTAAATGTGGGACTACAATTGAGTGAAAACCAAAATTTGATGTCTCATTTTTAATTTTCTAGCTATATTGATATGCAAAGAAGGGCCACACATTATGTTATAATTTAACATCAATAATGTGGAGTCCACCTTTACATTGTTTTTTTCCTTTATAATACCTCAACATGAAAAATGAAGTGAAATTGGATGGGAGTCAATGAATTGGTTGGAAGTGTCATATGAATGTATCAAAATAGGAATTATGCATTAATAGAACCCTTGGTTCATGAAAGATAAGCCCATGTGTTGTAATAACATTGTGTCATACGAGATGACCCCGCAATGCAACAACAAGTTGCAAGCAGTAGTGAAACTACTATTAGGTGTTTGAATCCCACTAGTGGATGGTGGGATGAACATTTGCAGGACATAGGATGAAGGTTGATGCATGGAGGAAGGAGGGAGATTTGGTGTTGTTGTGGGGTCAAACTACTGGTGGAGTTGGTAGGAGGTGTACAGACAGAGGAGTGGCGCAAGGTGTTGCAAGGAGAATCTTGAGGGGATAGGCGAAAGAATATCGAGGTGTGGGGGTGGGAGGCAGTGGGTGGTAAAAGAGAAGGTGGAAGCGGTAGATGGATGAGGGTGTTAGTAGTTAGAGGTGAAGGCTAGAAGAACCATGAGGGCATGAGAGGATGGGAGTAGAGGAAGCGAGGGGTGTAGAGCAAAGGAAAGGTGGTGGTGAGTAGGGAGAAGCATGGTGGGAGGAAGTGAGGAGGATTCGTAGGAAGGAGGAAGGAAGAGTAGCAGAGGAGTGGTAGGAAGAGGAAGAGAAGGGGACAAGGAGAGGAGGAGAAGGAAGAGGAGAGGAATGGAGAGGAGTAAAAAGGAGGGGAAGAGAAGGAGATGCAGAAGGAAGAGGAGGTGAGAAGGAAGAGAATGAGTAGATTGAAGGGGATAAGGTCCCTCGAATGTGGCCTCACTAGTTCATAGCTCCAGTCAAAAGCGTTTACCAACCAAAAAATAAAAGAACATTGTGCCTTTTGTTTAAAAAGAGTGATAAAAGTGGGACCCATGCATTCATGTGATGCCACCTAAGGGAATTAGCTTTGAGAGGTCGGGAAGAGGTTTATATATTCAAGAGATTAATTTTGGGAGGTCAACAACCAACACATATTATAAGAAGTAAATCTTGTAGCCTAGAGGTACTTAATTACCATTGATTTTGTTCAATTCAATGGCCCACAAAAGTTCCCAAACTCTTGCAAGGGGTATCAAAATAGGTGGGGTTCCATTTATTTGAAAGAGTTTATGAAAGTTGGATCCCACACTTCTTTAAATTTGGGTGATATTAAAGGGAGTAAATCCCACATATGTAAATAAAGCTTGATGCTAATTAAAGTAATTTCATGGGTAGGCTAGGCCTATAGGTAAAACATAATTAATCTATGCATTTAATTTTTAACTTTAGCATTAATATTAAGAGGTAAAGTGGGGCTTGTGGATAAACAATATTAAGGCTTTTCCTAGTAATTAAAAGGGATCTAGTGAGCTAATTGCTAGGATTATTAAAATAAAAAGGATATGATCTAATATGTACAAGGAGAAAATATGAAATTACAAAAAAATCATACACGTAACCTTTGGAACAACAACGATATGAAGTGTTGATATTAAATTTGTAGCCTCATTAACCACTAGTATATCAAATCCATTCTCAAGAAGATAATATATTGGTTGAGTTGATATAAATTTATTTCCATGCTCTTTCTATTTATCTCTCTTCTCTTCTATAAAATTTAATGAGCATTCTTGATGATTTTTTTAGACCCATGTTTTTTTCTAAAACCTTGTATGCATGTGTTTTCTTTTTCATGATTTCTTATTTTTATGTCTAGAATAAAATTAATGGATTTATCTAGAATATTGTTGATCCTTTCTATCCAGAATATTGAGTACTTATTTTAGGGGAGGGATACAAAGGGGAGGGGTTCAAAGGGCTATGCATTTTTCTAGCCAATTCATTTATTAATTTATATATAAGTAAGGAATCAAAGTTATGGTGTCAAGGAGAGATCAAAAATTTGTTCTTAAGGTTCACCATGATATGGATATTTTTAAGAAGTTTGTAAAAAGGATTTTTCGGGATCTTTTAGCCATAGAAGAGGAGAGGGGATGATGAGAAATAAAAAATCATCACATATAACAAATCAACCATTGTGTTAGTAGAAGTTTCACTTCCATTATTTCATCATCTCCATTGATATGTGATTATCAATGATATAATGGATTATATATGTTCACATAGACCAAGCCTTCTAACCAATGTGGGATTATCTTCTTAGGTATGAGGTGATGAATATTCTCTCACCTGTAATTATTGTATTAAATTATAATCTAATGAAACTTTATATATATAATATTTTGATTTCTTATTATGTGGTTTTTCTCTTTATAAGTGTGTCCTTAAGATCTAGGTGCAATATGGTTAAGAATTGTATGATATTATACTAACTTGTCTCAATAATCTTACTATGATAGTTATTTGTTTATATTATCTAGCTCATAACACTATTAATCAATAAAAATGATCATAAACCCTAATTTCATAAAAAATCCATGTTAGTGTTATCTTGTTGGTTAAGGAATCTTGTAGCCTCTAACTATATGTCACTTAAGGTCCTTACTTGGGTTGAATTTATTTTAATCCAACTTTAATTTTGGATATTCATTAACTCATTGAACATTGGTTTATTTGACATCATTAGGATGAGCTTTTTTTTTATTTCTTCATGAATACATGTATATATATCAAGATTGACCTCACATACAATTTTTCCATGACCACATGGATGTGAATTACTTAAAAGGTTATTTATCTTCCTAATGATTTTTTTTTTGGTAGGTGATATGTGTCCAAAGATTAAAGGTTCCATGCTAATAGCTTGTTGTTACACCAAACCTACTTCTAAAGAGGATCAATAGTGAAGAAATGGGGATGGATGGGCCACTTTTGTTTGTAAAAGGTATAGCTTATGTGATTCAAGGTCCATCATACTATGTCACATAGAAAAAAATGTTAATTCTATATTTTAAAAAAATGTGTATATAAAACATTTAGTAATAAAATTTTCATTATATAAAACAACTTTTTAAAATGAATTTTTATTTATAAGAAAATGTTTTTGATTAGGTAAAATAGGTTTTGATGGGGCCCCGAAACCCAATACAACCAATTTTGAAGGGCTTTGTAACCTTGTCCAAGGCATACAAGCTACAAATAAGATAAATCACATATAATTAGCAGCAAAACAACAACAACATTTAACATGAAGGCATGAATACATAGGCTACAACGAAAAACAACAGAGGGACTAAATCCCTAAATAGCCAGATTTAAACAAGGACATGGAAACTTTAAATGAGCATAGAACCTACCTGCATCAGCTAGGCAACAACAAACCATCTGCTCAAGAGAAACATTACTGGTCCAAGAGAAAAGGGAAACTTAATGGTTGAGAACACCATCAACCCCATACCCATAATAAAAAACACCAGCAACTCCAAACACCCCACATCAATAGGGGAGTTGGAGAGCACACCAAAACACTAAAGCACAACCATCTTCATGTAGCAGCACTCCACCAAAGCCAAACCAACCTCCACCTCAATAGGAGGGAGCTCCCCTCTATAGAAGAAGAAGAGATGAGAGCCCCAACCTCCAAAGCCTTCACACAACAACCCAAACAAGCTCCACCTTGATAGGAGCAAGCTAACCAGAAACTCCACCGAATCTATATCAACCATATCCATCTCAATAGAAGAGGGCTCCACCTTAATGGGAGCAATATCCACCTCCATAGAATACCCCATTTGTAGATCCAGAGAGCCTGCAAAAAAATCAAAAAGTCAGACCAACATATCCTCTATTGGCATAACAGGGTGCAGATAAAGAAGAATGAACACACTTCAACAAACCAGATAAAACCCAAAGAAAATTGAGCCATCAGAATAAACACATGAAGTTGCTCAGCCCAAGAAATAACCTCAAACCCCTGCATTAGAAACAACAAAAGAAAGAGGAATAGCAGTGACCTCAGTAAAGAGGATCCAGAGTCACTCATCCAAAGAGAACAAGGTTGCAAAACACACTCATTTGAAGAGACAAAGGTTGCAGAGAAAACTGCAACAAAAGGAACCACAGGCCAAAAGACCACCAAAGGTAGAGTCCCAGACTTAGGGTGAACAGGGACAACCAAGTCCCAAGAGGAATAAGGCAACCCAAACAGGATAGGAATAAGGAGAAGGCCCAACAAAAAAGAGCACCAAGATACCCCGACACACTAGTTAGAGCCAGAGGTAGGCCATACCTCCACACAACCAACTAGAGGGAAACACCACCATTCCACAAAGAGGGAACAAGAAGAACCCAACACACTCTGAAAATAGAAACCCCCAAAAGAGAGCCATCAAACACAGAGTAGGAAGAAATGAAGGACAACCAAGAGAAAGCAAGGAGCAAAACAAGCCAATCCGAGGAGCCCCTAAGCCTTCCTATTATGTTGAATAGGAACACAAATAATCCCATTCAACAACCAATCTTCCATAGAGCAACCAACGCACGCCCACATGCAATGCAAGGAGAGCAGTCTAAAAAAAACCATAAGTAGAAACACACCCTCCCAAAGTAAAGGGGTGCTTAGAAAGAACCCATATGCAAAAATGAGGACCCATTCAATAACAAGCCCACAACCCACAGACAAAAAAATAGCCTCAGATCAACTCGAATAATTCCATAAAGGAGCCTGAACAGGAACAAGAGGCACCATAAAGGATTTAGCCCAGCAGAGCAAGCAGAAGCCACAGGCTTCCCAAAGGTCAGACCGCAACACCATACGAACTGCACAACAACCAATAATGCCCAACAAGAGCACAGACACTAGGAGACATGCCTCCCCAAGTAGCAAGGCCACATCACCAATAGCAAAAGTTGGATCTCCATCATCCTCATTGGCTTCAACATCTCCATCATCTACATATTTCAAACTGCAGCCTCTGCACCTATTTCCACCGCTCCTCTTCATCACACACACAACTTATTTCCTTTAAGAAAATGTTATACGATAATAATTTTGATAAATTTATATAAATATTTTTTTTGAAAATAATTTAATAATATATATATATATATAGTACATACCTATTACATATATATTAAAAATCACTAAGAAAAAAATAAAGAAAAAAAATATATTTAAAAAAAGAAAGAAAATACACATGATAGTTTTATACTTGTGTTTTAAGGATTTTACAGTTCTATATGATGCTTGAATCCTCACCAATAGTTTTAATTGATTGTCATGTTAGTCTCACACAACATTATAATGGGGATGTTTCTTAGTTCAAACATTGTTCCAATCTTAGAAATTATATGATTTAATTTGCTTCTTAATATATAAGGTTCCAACGAAATTATATTACAAAAGAATTCATGCCTCACTTATCCTTATGAATTCCATAACTAGATCATAACTTGGAGAAAATATATAATTTAAATTATCTATGAAATAAACCATATATAAAATTCCTCCAATAAATTTGCTCAGAGATCAACTAGCTAGTCATATATGAAGATGAAGAGGATCATTTATTTCATATTAAATCTAGATTTTAGAAGTAATTTTATATGAATGAAGAATTATGTAGGGTCCTAGGAGTTTTCAATGATGGAATATTTATCCCTACTACATTAGAAAAGCTACCTTGATCTTGGGAGTTTCATGTTTAAAAGAGCTTATCATTTTCTAAAAGAATTTCCATTTTTGTTTTTGTTTTCATTCTTGATCATAATATGTCTGTGAAGAAATAATGCTTTATATAAGCACATCCATTCTATTTATACTTTTTAATTTTATCCTTAATTAGAATGCTACTAATCACAAAAAAAAAAAAAAATGTGAGGTCATAGCCCTAGGTTATCAGTGACTTTGAATGCCAATGGTGTGTGACTAGGTTGGGGTTAGAAATGAGTATTAATCATTCTCCTATTCCTTTAAGGCCCCTGCCATAGTCAAAGGGGTTGGAGCTCACACTCTCCTATAAGGGCGAAGCCTCTCATATGGTCATGAGTACTCAAAAGATTTTGGTTTTTTATTTTATATTTTGTAAATAATGTGGTTGAATTAGGATTTGGAGGTGGCTATTCAATCATTTGAAAAAATGAAAGGGATAGGTATATATAAAAAATAATATTTTGTAATAATATATGTTGATCTACTTCTCTCCATCTTAAAAGTGGTTTGCAACTTGTTACAAAAAAAAATCTAGACATGTTTATTGTAAATGGAATGTAACAAGAAATGAATGAGAATATTTTTTTCAATAATGGATTCTATGAGTCTTTTTTTGCAAAAACTAGTTTGTTGATTATAAAGAAAGATGGGTTATGTTCATGTGGCAATTCTAGATCTTGATTGATATTATGCTCTTTAGATTTGAATGCTAGACTTTGTATTACCTACATATATTTGGAGGTGTAGTCCTCATCATCTATGGCAGAAAAGCCTTTGTCAGCTACTATCTCATGGACTACTATCCAAGATACTATAAGGCTTTGTTTCTAGTCTTAAATTGAGAAATTCCATTTTCAAGCTACATTGTTCGGGCGGAGTTGGAACAAGTTTTTAAGCTACAATGTCCAAGTGTGCATCAATGCATACAAATTGTTATAAGTGAGGAAATACTCCATCCCTAAGCACAACGTTTACTTTGTCCCTCTCATCTCCTCTCTGTGTTCATTTCAAATCTTTTAGATTTGTTGCAATGTTATAATTTTGTTCAACGCATTGCAAATGAGGTAGTGAATGATGTATTTCTATAAAAAAATGTGCTTCTCAAAAGCGTCCAAATGATGTATTTCTATAAAAAAATGTGCTTCTCAAAAGCGTCCAATCCTATGACTTCTAGAAGGGTTAGGGCTATGTGGGAGACCTGTTCCCCAAGCATTTCCTACCTTATAAATAGGCATATATTTTTGTTTACAATGCTATAAATACTCTTTTGAGATGAGCAATATCAAATACCTCCATAGGGCCATCAATCAAAACTTAGTCGAATTAGGTGGGGATATGATTGCAAAATTCAAAGAGAAGTACCACATAATTGCCTTTCTTCTATCCCATGAGCATCATCCCAGTATTGTAGTTGTAGCTAATTCTCAATCTCCTTTGGTTGCTCGTGTGGAGGCTAAACTTCAAGAACAACAAGGTGAGAATTTGATTGGATTTTTCCATATGGAAGAATAGAAGGTGTTGAAGGTTACTTGTATATAGCTATTTTTTTAATTTTTAGTTTTCAAGCATACTCGTTGATGTAATTAGCTTGCAGTTAATACAGTTGTTGTAATCTAGTATCTATCTGCCAGTTTTTGCTCCTTCTAGCATCCTTATGTAATAGCTACTTTTGCCAACTTTTGTCATACTGGCCTTTTTATAAATCTAAAATTTTATATAATATAAATATATATAGGCTTCCAACCTTTTGCAAAAAAAAAATCTTTCATCTGCATGTAGGAATCAACATATGATTCAAAAATGTATGTTGTAGTGTTAGTTTGTATTCATCAAGCTCAATTTATATTAAAAATTCCAAGTGAAATAACTATAAGTGTTGGTTTAGTAGTAGTTAATTTTGGCTAGGATTTCAAATCCATTTTAAGGCTCAAAGAATGTGGTCACACTAATAAAAAATAAAAGAAAACTATAATAACCTTATCAATTTATAATTTCTAAATCAACATATGCATTTAAGGTAAATTAAAAGGTCAAATAAATTAATCAAGTGTTCACATTCCAATGAACATAATGAACCTTAACTTAAATGGCTATATTTTTTAATAAGCCAAATATCAATATAGTAATTTAAGAAACCAAATATAAGTAGCTAAAGTTAAATGCATTGTATTTCCAAGTGAAGTTGATGATAAAATAATAACATTCAACTTGTATACTAAACTTACAAGATCAAACACAACCTCACATAAAATGGCCAATATCATGAAAAAATAAAACTAGATTATTTGCATGCCCATACTTATAAATGTAATACACTTTGAGTTAGAAGGAGATAAGTCACCATGTCATCAATCCCATTTGATTTTCTTAGTCATATATTATCATAATGCACCTTGCAATAAACATGTAAAAATGAAGATTTGTACCTCATAAAAATAATAATAAATCGTAGTTAACTAATCATAATTATATTTTTTAAGTTCATCATTTATTAGACATCAAATGATACCGTTAATTATTCAAACAATTATAAATGTGTTCAACAATATTTTTAACATAAGGTTGCTTTTAAACCTAAATCATTTCATGGAACTACCACATACTTGTAGGTTCTAAGGGTTATTATGATGGATTTATTGCTCTTGTGATAGCCTAAAGAGATAGCTAAGTATGGTGACGCTCCTTAGGTTTCCTCTATAGGTTTCTAGATTGGAAAAGATGTGGGATATGTGGAAAATAGTGTTGGATTTACAAAGGTTAAGAATGGGAGAGTTGAAGGGTGCATGTACACTAATGTATTTTTAGGTAGGAACAATGAGGGACTTTAGGATTCTAATGTAGCCCCTTTTATAAGATATATAATTCTATTATAGGTGGTCACATTTTAAGGTGGTAGGATGTTGTTGGTAGGAAATTAATAGATTTTCTTAGAAGATCCCATTATTAGAAATGGGTCCAAAAGTACAAGAGGAAGTTGATCACTATATAAAAATGGGGTTGATATGTAGGTTTAGCAACATTTGGTCTAGTCCCTTTGAGCTAAATAAATGGGTCGCACAAGCCTTGAAATGTTTCCTTGAGGAACACATTATGATTTGTCCTTGCGCATAGGGTTTCTTCATTATAATTTATGCTTTAGAAGCTAATATAGGCAATATATTTTCTAAGGATGTGTGGGCATTGGGGGAATGGAACTCTTTATGTAAAAAATTGGTTCCTAAGTTTGAATCATTCACTATAAAAATTTAACATTATTCTACTCTATGTTATATTTCCTAGTATTCCTGAATATTTCTAGCCCCCCGTTATGTCATAAAGCATTATAATTCTTTGGGTAAATTTATCTCAATTTCTCCTAAAATCCTAAGATGTTCTTATTCTACTTATGCAAATATTTTGGTAGATTTGGATTTTTTTGGGGTCTTTCAACAAAGATATAGTTGAAATTTGGGGAAGCCGTGACATTAAGGTGTATGAAGTATTTTCAACTTTGTTACTATCTTTTTATGTGTGTCTAGAGCGAAAAATCAAAGCTAGAAATGACTATTTGTTCAATGAACGCAATTCTATACTATAAAGTAGTCGGTTGCCCCATGGATTTTTCTTAGATCCCAAAAGTAGAATAACTTTGTCAGTTGGGTTTTTAGAGGCACATGAGGAATTATCTTTGAAGTTGGGTGTAGACAATATTGTATGTGTTTAGGAGTTGCTTAATGTTGTTTCTACAGTGGTTAATGAGACTATTATCCCCACCCGAGTAGAATTTGATGGATTTTCCTTCAACCCCTAATGATGTTGAATATTTAGAAATGTTTAGGCATGATCATTTATCTTTTGAAGAGGATTTTTCCTTAGTTAAAAAGGTGTTGATTACATTAAGGACAATGTCTTGGAGATGGTTTCTTGCAAGATAGGAGGTTGGACTACAATTTCCAATAGGTAAACCAAATCAAAGAAAAGAGTCATCTTAATGATGTCAAGATCTCATGTCAAAAAAAGGACGGACAATTTTTAATATTGATTGACTTCTTTTTTCAAGGATGAAGGTCCCAATAGTATTCATAACTAATTAATTTTAAAAAATAGACGAGTTCACCAATATCAGTCATAAATTTAAATTTCAGTCAACTCACATAAAGACAAATATTTTAAATTTTAATTTTTAATATTATACAAATATTACAAAAGAATTATCTATCAAAACCTCACGTGTAATTATAATATGTTTTACTAATCCAATCTATTATTATTATTATTATTATTTAAATATTACTTTAGACATGTTGTAGGGTAGTTTATCATTCTCTCTTAAAGTTAACAAGTTTGTGAAGGCACAGAGAACAAACCCCACTTTAGTGAATGGTACAACGAGTAAACCACAATTGTACCCATTACTTTTCCCAGCCCCTAAAAGTCTAGGGCAATACCCCAATAGGGACGACTCCCAACAAATGAACAATTGATCTTCTCAAGGACTTCTCTCCCACCTAAACAAATAATTCATTTAAATCTTAGTACAATTTTTAACCTTGTGCTCACGGCCTTTGATTCTTTCCAAACATGTGATTATGTCTATTCGATACTAGTGGATTGATGACTTAAAGCCAAAATGTTAGTTTCCAAAAATTGATCTGCGAAAAGTCTCACAAAAATTCAAAATGTGGATGACGATTGACACTTTGTACCTAGTATACATAGTGTAGGTATGGATGTTCCATGTTCCATGTTCCACCCGTGGGGGCCTCCTGGTACAATCATGCTTTCCCAAAGGGTTTATTTTAAATTCACACATATGGCATTAGTGGGTTTATAACGTCAAATTTATTAATTTTCTAATTCCACCACCTTTAGTCAACATTTGGTTTATGATTGTGACATTTGTTTTCAGTGGTGAAAAGTATACTCTATACGCTTTGTCTTGAATATTTTGGTTAGAGAGAATTTTAAATGTAATAATCAGATTATATGTGGTATGTTTTTTTTAATGTGAGTTTGGTTTTTAATATTGTTATATTTATTTACATCAAATTTTTGGAGTTGATTGCGTAAGAATTTTTGCATAACGTTTTTTTATCATATTTTGTGATCTATCG
>VDFB02302886.1:0-22993 GCA_007258455.2 Sequoia sempervirens | reverse complement strand
CTCCAAGAGAGTAACAAAAGATTCGTTAGCAAAATGGCCATTAATAAGTTAAGCCTGAGAGTTTGGCAATAGGATGCCCTTGACACACTGTTGGAAAACTGCATTAGCCAGAAGATAGCCAAAGCCTTCAATAGCAAGCACATACAAAGAAGGGGCAAGAAGGAAACCCTAACAAATGGAACAAAAGAGGCTAAAGACAAAAGACTAGCAGCCATTAATGGTGATGCAAGCAGAAGCATCCACAAAGAGCATTCACACAAACTAGATAAAATTGGGCCCAAAACCCAAGGCTTGCAGCATAGCAAGCATAAATGGTCATTTAATGCAATCACAGGCTTTGGAAAAATCAATCTTGATAAACATGGCTTTCTGATTGGAGTGTCAGGTCCATTCCATGCCTTCCCAAACAACAATAATGTTGTCTAAAGTAAACTTGGATTTGATTAATCCAATTTGTTTTGGGCACACAATCTAACGTAAGAGATGGTGTATCTTTAAGGATAGAGCTTAGGCGATGATTTTGTAAGAGACATTGAGAAGTGTGATAGGCCACCAGTTACAAATGTCTTCCGGATCACTAGACTTAGGTATGAATTTAATATTGCATTTTTTTATTAATTCCCCTTTAGAATTAGCATCGAATGCTTCTAAATAAACATGATGCAAGTCTTGGCCAATGCAATCCTAGAGGGCCTTGTAAAATTTGCAAGGGAATCCATCAATCCCCAAGGCTTTATCATCAACCATGGAGTGCACAACTTCTTTCAGATCATCAATTGTTAATAATTGATCACAGTAGTTTTATTGGGCTGAAGAAAGCCTATGTGGCACGACAGTGAAGCAGTCCTAGAGGACTTGTTGTCACTTTGACATGGGATTTTAAGCAGTGAACACTTGCTCATAATGACACACAAAAGCCTAGAGAATGTTAGGCAACTCTGAAAGCACCTAAATGCCATCTTTAATTTTTTTAATGCCTAGGGAAGAGTGTCTGGCACACAGGGCTAGAAAAATCTCTTTTGAGGCATGATCACCAACTTTAAGCCAATGAAGACACCCCTTGATTTGCACACCTCTAGTGGTATAACTATTAGCAATTTTTTTTTTGTGCCTTAAGTTTGTCACTCTAACTTGCAAAGATGGGGAAAAGGGACTAGCTGCAAAAGCCTCGATAGTTGAGCAAAGGTTTGCAATGGTAGCCTCATAAGACTGTGTGGCAGAAAATGGCCAATTGGCACCCATAAATGTGTAGAAATATAGTCATGCAAGTGATAGCATCATTCCACCAAGTAATCTAGCCTATAATGTGGGATGGCTTGCACTCCAAATTCCAAACTCTGTGAATGTGGGCCAGGGTAGGCTTGTGGCAGAGTAAAGACATGTTGAGAAAGAACTGAGTCTTACACATACAAGGCTGGCAAATTTTCCATTTAGTGTGAAAAGAAATGGGGAAGTGGTCTGACCAAGTCACATCTACTAATGGCTTAACCGAAAGGGAAGAGCTATCAAAAGAGAAAAAAGATTGAGCTGAGATCATGGCACGATTGAGGTGCTGAAAAATTCTGTCAGAACCAGCCCTATAATTACACTAGGTGTGCTAGAGAGAATGAGAATGGCGGTGGCCAATATTGGGATAAAAAAGCCCCAATTTATTGCACATATAAAACCACACCTCTCTTTCACCAGCTGCCCATCTGAATGACAAGGTGCCCTCTTTGTCATACGCCATCTCAACCATATTGAAATCCCCACATAAAAGCCAGGTAGCAATTGACAATGAGTCAGCAATCCATCACCAAAGCAAGGAGCATTCCATAACATCATTAGAGGCATAAACATTAATAATCCCAAAGGAATGATTATCAATGTTAAGTAGGGACCCTGTACAAGCCGAAGAGTAGTTAGACCCATGATCGAATTACACAGGAGTGCTACCTATGGGACAAAGAGGATAGCCTCGCCATGCTCGCATTCAAGGAGCAAAGGTGCTACAGCACCGGGTGGCCAAATAGAACAACAACAAGCCAAAGTAAAAAATAGAAATTTTAACTTCTTGAAGACAAAGAACTCCAATACCAGACAACTTATGTAAGGTATCCCTGACAGAGTACTTTTTGGAGAGGTCTGTAAGACCTAGAACATTCCATGAAAGGAAATTCATGGATGAATTGTGTCCATATCATCAGAATTTGGTCCCTCCTCATTTAGAGAAGAGAAATGATTCTACAAAAATTCTAGTGACATTGAACCAATCTGGATAGGAGAGGAATTTCTCCACTTTTCTTGAATATATTACTCTTCTTCCTTGGGAGGAGAAGGGTTGTGATACTGCCTTTGGGATCCTAACACAGGAGCAGAAACATTTAGTTGTGCCATCATAATAGCAACAGGCTGAGGTGTGGTCTTAGGCCAAGGCTATAGAAGCACACTATCAGCCTTCACAGGAGCTTTCGTCCCCGTAACAAAAGGGTTTGAAACATTTTTCACCAGTTCAGTGGCTTTGGAAGTCGACCCAGAACCAATAGACTTGTTCTTGCGATTTGTAACCATTGTCCATTTCGTATACTTCTTGCCAACAGAAGAATCCTCCTGACAAGGCTACTCAACATCTCATGGTGAAGAAGGTGTTTAAGGCATTGCCAAAGGGAAGTCCTTGATTTTGTTGTTTGTGAACTAACATCGATAACACATGCTAGGAAGATTGAAATAGGTGACCTTTTGGGTATGCAAATGAGCTCCTATTTAGATATCAATGGAGTCTTTCAAATCATGGGAGAGATCCACTTCCACACAAACCCTTTTCTAGGGATGGGCTTGAAAGAACCTACCTAGCTCAATGCAGATAACCCTCCCTAGCGATGATGCAATATGATTCAAGAAAAGGCACACAAGGCAAAGGGAGACCAGGAAATTCAATCCAAACTAGGACCTGTAATTTAGTCTCATTTCAGACAACAAAATGATGGGTCCATGCCTAGAAAGCCAACAAAGAGGATTGAACATACCAAAGGCCGTGGGCTAAGATAGTCTGGACATGACTAACCTCTAAAAAGTGAAATAGAAAAAAAACCTTGGTCAAGTTTTGGACCATGTCAAGACGGACCCCATGAGGGGCCTAGGTCTTGCTGACCCATTCCTTAAGCACACTTTCAAGGGGAGTCCTCCCAACAAAATACCCAACAAGGGTGTGACTCTCAAGCCATTGACAAGCATAATAAAAATCTGGTAAAGGTAAAACCACATCAATGGGGGGAGTCAGAAAGCTTACCTCATGAAAAAATTTTAGAACAAATTTTCGAGGCTGCTTATTCGAAGGAGGAGTGATTGAGAAAATTCGTTGAACCACTAACACCATCATGCACTGCTAGGTTAGAGCTAGTTGAAGGCATATTAAAACATAAAAACTGCACTAAATACGGTCGTACACATAGGAAAAGAGGTATTTTCTACGCTGAAAGCGCAATATGACGCAAGAGGGGCCAAGGATGACCGCAGATACCATAAAACCCTAGCAGAGCTCATACACCTCCTCTTTGGAAATTTTCTTCAGCTTATGGCTTTACCCTTCAAAATTCTTTTAGAATTTTGACTTGTTACTAATATTTTCATCTTTTCTATTTTCTAACTCCATCCTCTCTGCATTTATGCATTCAATGCAACACTCTAACTAAAAAAATTATCAACTTGTCAATAATTTAATCTAGATTCAGAAGAAAATTGGTATTCATCAAAACCTATTTGCAAATACCAACCACTTGTTTAGCTATTCAAAACAAAATTATTAATTGTACTAATTACATTTACAAATTATTTAATTTATATACCAAACAAACTTGATATTAATATTTAGCTATTCAATTTTCTTCTCTGCATTTCATACAAAACTCCAAAACACAACTTACTAGAAAGAAGGAACACGACGCACAACGTCACTTGTTTTAATTTTCCTAAACACCTATTTTCATTTTTTAATATCCCATAAATTTGAAATATTAAAAAAATATAAATAGATCTTTGGAATATTCCCATATCTATTTTCAATTCTTTTAATATTCCTATTGACAGGTTTGAATTCTTTGTGTTATTGACACCTGTTAAACTTTTGTATTACTTTGTGTTAATAGGAATTAAATAAGTAACACAAATAAAAACAGGTGTCAATAACACAAAGAATTCAAACCTGTCAATAGGAATTAAATAACTAACACAAATGTCCTTCGCATCTCGACGATCCAAAAGTCCCTTGGACCAAATCTTATGGTGGCTTCCTGGGCGAACGTTTTCTGTAAGTAACAGAGTACACTGCCATTTTCTCCATGTAACGGAGTGCGCTACCATTTTCTCCCTATTTTCCCACAATTTTCGTCTTTGACGAGTTGCGTGTTTCTCTTTTGGTGGAAAGAACATGGCGTCGAATGTCGATACTGCTCCGCAAGAAGATCCACTTTCTGTTGTGGTTGGTCAATTGCCGACTGCAGACCTCCGACTAAAGCAATGGCCAGTGCTGAGAGGTGAGAAGGAGGGACGGAGGACTATTGAGCCTATTGAACTTGATAATATTCAGGTAAGACTACACATGTTCTCCTAATCTTCAATTTTTTTGGCTAAATTTCACCAAATAGAGATCAGCCGGTTGTAAATTTTGCTGCTTTCAAGTAGCCATGTTTATCATTTTCCCCCACCATTACTTGTTTTATAAAAAAATGTTAGAAAAAAAATCCTTTCAACACTAAATCTGTCCATCTTTAAAAGATATCTATTTGGTGGTGTGCATTTGGGGGCAGGTTGTGGTGTCCGATGAGATAAATCCAGATTCTATTGAGGTTAAACAATTAACGGCACCAGACCTCCGACTAGAGCGATCTCCAGCCACAAATAACAGTAAATCTATTATTCAGGTGACAGTGACGTTGGTCTTCACGGGAGGAAGCTTTCCCGTCGTGTACGCAGTGCCGGGAGGTGTGAACGAGGTAGGAAGGGCTGTTATGTGCGATACAATTGCTTTCAAAGTATTCTTGGTGGCAAACATGGTAGTTTTTCATTCTTCGTTGGCGGTTGGTATGATTATGGCCACCGTGTCGCATATATCTGCAGAGATCAACTGCTTTGTCCGCATCAGTCTGTGGGCAGAAAGAGTGTGCTTCCTTTGACTTTCCATGCTGCAGCATATGTGGTTGTGCTCCACAACCATAAGTGGATTGTGCTGTCTTTCGGTGGTGCGGTTACCACAGCGTGGGCAATGGTGCTATTATATCGCCTTTTCATCATGTTCTACCAAGTTTCTGAGATGATATGGAATGGCTTTTCAAGGTCATGTTTTAAAGGACGGCAGAATATGGCAACTTTATAAAAATAAACGCAGATGGTGAGGATATTAATGGCTGTTATAGGTTCAAATTTCTAGAGGTACGTTGACGTCAGGTTACTATTGGTTGTTTTCGACTGATTAGATCTCCTTGATGTGGCTGTTCAGCGGAAGGCTTCATTCTGGTTGAGATGTATGTTTATTAATTGTTATAATTTTCTATATAGAGACAGAAATGCCACATCTGTGTAATCTGATTTGTTTTTAGAAAAATAATAATAATAAAATATTCATATAATAATGCATTTATCGTATATTATGGAATCTTATTATTATATAATATTAGAGTTGGATTGAGATTTTACCTGAAATTATACACAAATCATTATAAAATTCAGTTCCTTTCATTGCATATTTCTATTCTCTTGATTCTAGTATGACACGTTCCTATTTTTGGGAGTAATTTTATATTCTATGTGATTAAAAGGATTGTAAATGGGTGATAGCATCAATATATGTCTCACTTTTTTATTTGTCATACACATATTTTTTATCTATTGATTCTCATAATTATAACAAGTAAAGTATAAAGAATTTATAATTAATATATTCCAATCACTTGACATATTTTTTATGCAAAATTGATTTATAATTTTTTTTTTAAAAAAAGTATTTAATTCATTTTTTAAATATTTGTTAATAAAGTAATCTACGAAGAAACAAATAATAAATTATGAAATATTTTCATGTTAGAGGATCCCTCATCTTCATCTCTATCCTCCTTATTTTGCTTCATGTTGCTCACTATTTTTTATAATTCACACCATGTATCTATGTTCACATCAATCTCAATTAAAAAGCCAATGTGACTTTATTTCTCCACAACCTTTTCCATTTAACATCAAAGTCATTAAAAAAAACATTTTTCTTTAGCCTACCAAGTGAATAAATAATTCCATGCAATGTCTTGCTATTTGTTAGGATTTTTTCTACTTCCATTCTAGGAGTTATAAAGTCAAATCTTATGGAAGGGCAATATGATAATTAAAAATAAACACTAATTAAATGAATAAGTCAACCTTTTTGAATGACAGATATTTTTTACATTTTACAAAATAAAAAATAAATTATTTGGTCATGTGTTCTCTCAAAAGTGAGAACACCTCAAAAATAGTGTTGGATATCTATGCAACAAAATATAAAGAAATTGAATGTTTTCCACTATTAAATTTTAAACTCCAAAAATGTAATTATGATGTTTCCTGCCATGTCTGATTTTTTAGAGCAATTTAATTTCCAAGAATACTAAAAATAATAGAAAATATAAAAAAATGAAGGATTGAAGTATTAAACATTTGATTATTATTAAGGAACAACACAATGATACATATATAAAGAATCAATATAGTTGTAATTGAATTGATAACTATAGTAGGGGTTAGTTGGATCAACAATGTAATATGTAATACAACACTTATGCTAACATTTCCCCCTTTATTACATTGTTCTTGCAAATAATATTTTGAGTAGTCATTTTACATGCACACATTACTCCATTTGAGACAACCAAAGTGGTTTAATCAACAAATGAAATTATAATCTTGATAATAAATAAAATCCAAAATTGTTTAATCAATTTCTAATAAAGGACTCAAAGAAAAGTATGTGCAATGGATTTGTAAAGAATCAAAGCATTTCACTCATTTGGCCTTACAAAGAAAACAAACAATATTCTATAATAAAAATTGTAGCACATAATATTTTTGACAAACTTTTAATATAATACGATTGAATCTTATCACACAAAAAGTATGTGTTTCATTCTAATCCAAATCACATAAAAGTAAATTTCATGACACCAAAATATTGATCATTTTTTTATTATTCTAAGAAATTTCTACTTCTTAATTAGTTCAAAATTTAATGAAAAGATTAGGTACATCCTTTGAATGTTAGACAAAAACTTAAAAAAAATTGTTCTAGTGAAAACAACGTTTCAAATAAGATAGTATAGAAATATCTAGTAATACCTAGACAATATCATACTCTATTTGCTTAACCATTTTAATTTTGATTTCTTGATTGCTAAAAAAAATATAGTTTGTAAAAGCAAAAAAAAAAGTTTTGGTTGCACATTGAAAGATCCATCTAAACCATTTGGTAGGTCCAAGTCTTTGAATGTAAAGAGATATTAGAAAGAATCATTACTATGAAGGTTTAAATTCAACTATTTTTACTAAAATAGAAGTTTTATAAAGATATCTAAAATAAACATGTACAAATCCATAATAATAACACTGAAATGATCCAATCCATTATAACGAACCCCAAATACATTGAATAGGGAGAGGCCCAAGAGGTCGGCACCCCAACTTCGGCCTTCTAATTATCCCACGCCGAAATTCCCCAAATCACTCCCACCTTTTTACAGCAGCTTAATGGCAAGTTCTCTGCTTATAACTAAGGTTTCAGGGCCACATCATCAAATATGATGCTACATTAGCATGCGTTTTTCTCAAGGTGTCCAAAAAGGCCCCAAAAAATAGTGAAACCAATTATCGTGCATTACAACATGAGTAGTTGAGTGCTGATGTGGCATCACATGATTGGTTGCTTTTTAGATCAAAAGACTACATTTTGTTTAATTATGGATAGTCAAGTCACAACTATTGAACATTATATAAACAACTATTGGTACTATAGTAATTAAGGATTGGGTGCTAACCATTGGACCCCACACGCACTACTAGAACCCTCTCCCCACTCTCATACATCATAACATCCATTAGACTCAACAAAATATATTGAAAATAAAATACCCTATCGATTATATATAAAGTAGGTAATAAATAGTGTAACAAAATAAAAATTCAATGTACTTAAAAAATGAAAATATCAAATCCTTGCTAGTCATCCCTAAAGGGCATAAGACAAAGAGGTTTGCAACCTATGACGAGCTTTGTGAGAAGAGGACCAAAAAGGTACAAGAAAAAAATCACAAGAGAAGGAGAAGAAATCAAAACAAACTACTATATATTCAGATCCTTATTTGAATCTCCTCGCAACATAAAAACTAATGGGCCATAAGAGGAGGTGTGGTAATCAGATATAATGAAGACATGTTCCTCACCATTCAAGATCAAGAATAATAAGACCCATCAAAACACACTAGATGGAAAGATAGAGAGAAAACAACCATAGTATGGATCAAAGAGAAAATTTCTTGTTACACTATGACCATAGAGGAAACAAGGAGACAAGCTGCACGGCTCATTGACAAGAACATATAAACACCAGAGGGTCTATACATACTTCTAGGAGAGTGTGCACTGCAGGACATTGTTAACAAGAATCCTGGATGCCTCTTGAATCGGAAGATCCGATCCAGCCCTCCAGTGAGGCACAATTGCATTGAGAGGCTTGGCAATTAATTCAAAAGATGCAAGGAGCATCCGAGGAACAATATCGTGTTGGGATACCACATGATAAAATCTTCCAGACCAATCCTGGCGAACAATCGCCTGCCCAAATCATCTCCTACTAAAAGAGAGCCAAATGTAATGCAAAAGGGAGAAGTGCTTCTCACCCCTTTCCCAGAAAACAAAGAGTGGCCAGGGTTGCAACTGAGACCTCTTATGGAATGGCCCCCAAATATGATGGCTTGTTCCCGTAAAGTGTGCACCTGATGCAATAAACAAAGAAACATCATTACCTAATATTTGCGAACTCAGATCTCTATCAAATAAGGCAAAAAAAATCTTCACTAATGGCACTAAATAATTGCTGACCAAGTGGTTATGGATATTGGTTTACCTGGGCTTCAAGATCTGTATTCCCTAGAAATTATTGAAACCTGTTGAAAGCCCCTTTATGAACAAGAGCCGGCTGATTATCATCACCCTTGAGGCTGGGAGAGAAGACTGTGTCTGGGTTCTGGATATTGCACTCTTCATCTCCCCCATCTCTGACTTCCATATAAAATGAAGGAAAAGACAAATATGCTACACCTTCATATCCGTTCAGAAGAAAAGGAACTCTGTTTTCTCCATTAACACTACATATCTCATTCCAAGAGGATTCCAGAGGAAGCAAGAACTCCAGACAAACAGTGAACCTAGAACAACAATTCTTCAGATCAGCACAATGAGGGTACCATAAAATAAAGTCTTGAAGTATTAAGCCCTTTAATATTTACAAAGAAGTCGATGCCTTTCTGTTAAGCCCACATAAAATTTCAGAAAAGAAGGTTTGTATATTCTTTCCAATACCCAACAAAAAAAGACACATAATTATTTTTCTAGGAAGCTCAAATCAATGTGTCATGATAACTAGCTTTGTAAGGTCTGCCAATCACTTAACAATTAACAACAGAAACAAATGCTTAGCACAGAAAATGTCTAGACTCAAATAAGAATTCAGGAGATCATACTTACTGAGGGGTACTCAAATCGTCCATAATTTAACCCCTGCATCTTGCTTTGCTTCAGATATGTGAGTATGGGCTATGAATAAAAAGCCAAATTTATAGAGCATAGTTCTGTTTCTGTGGTAGTAGATTAATGGATGCTATACAAGGAAGCCAAGTCAGCAGCATCTTAAAAAACTATGGAAAGAAAAGTCTTTGTAGAAAAGTCTCATTTCAAGCTAGATATTCCCTTGCATCACGAAGTGAATTTTAAAATATAAACTACACTATAAACAAGCGCTCTGCGGGAGCTGGAGTCCCTGCCATGAGCAGGGCTGTTTGCATGCAAAAGAACATAATTATAGTTTAAAAATCAGAAGAATCTTCAACCATAGAAACTAAGTTGACAAGTTAAAAAGAAAAAATCTTCAGAGAACTAGACCATGTTTTGCCATCAACACTTCTTTAAGTAAAAGATAATAAATCTTCAAAATAAATTCATATTATTACTCTGATGAAAAAGAGCAAAATGCTGGGATTTTAAAACAAGTCAAAGTTTGACAACAAATAAACTGTTTACTCAATGGTTTAATAATGAGAATGCAATCAAACCACAAAAACAATTCAGGAATTTGTGAATCCTGATGATTATAGTTTGTCATGATGACATCCTGGAAGTGCATCCGCTATATGCAATTTAAGTAAGTCACAAAAATTAGAAGGTAATAAAGCAACATGCTTGCATCAACATCATATAATTGGAAGTCCGATGCCAATGGATCATTAACTGTGATAGAAGATACATTTGAAGACAAATGTTTGAAGGACCTAACTGAGAAACATTCAGAGTTCATAAGCTACCCAGCAATGGCTAGCAAGAAGCATGGAAGAGAATATGTGCAAAGCATTTGCTTAGATCAAGCGATGTTCAAATTTCCATAAGCTATAATATATAAATCAATGTTGTTTTTGTTTTCAATGGCAATACTTTTGTCTCACCCAAATGCTGAAAAGTTTATTCAGAAAAACTGCAGATGCATTTATTCTTGTGTCGTTTCAGTACCAAAATTGAGTGCTTTTAGCATTGAAATTGCCTAAACCACAAAAGCGATGAAACTGTCCCCTTTTCCTGTGCAGATTGATTTTTCAAAAACCCAATTTAGGGTTCCATTAGAGCTTAAAAATCATCTCTGAACTATGCAGATTGGTGGTTACTTTGTCCTCCAACATCTCTGAAACAAAACAGATTCTTTAGCAGGAGAGAGGAAGACAACATTTTGTAAAAGTCAAGTAATTAGTTTGTGCAGAATAAATAAGTACCTGTGTTAATTTGCAAATCTCTTCTTAGTTGGGTGGAAGTCCGATAGCATTGTCTTGTTTGACAATTTCTATAATGCAGTTGTCCATGGCAAGTGTAAATGTTCCTTCTAATTGGAATTTGCGTAGCATGAACATCACCGTGGACATGTCTCTTTTGTAATTTAGATAAGGTATTGCAGCAAGTTGAGGGAAATTGTGTTCTAGCAATTCTTTCTGTAGGTAACAGTCTAGATCTCCATTCGTTGTGTGTATTGTGCATTCAAGGAATTGCCTATATTGGAATTTTGTTGTTGTCGCGCATGTTGCGCACTGGACAACGTCATTGTCTGTTGTTTCAGTAAGAAAAACTCTTTGTTCACAAGTCACGCATACCGGCTGGTATGGTGGCAGGTGGACATTCTTTGGTTTCAAGGTGCCAACTACCTGGAATGGCAATGCATATTTCATTAGAAGGCATAGCAATGTCTGGATGGAACAAAAGTAATGGAGAAGTATAAAATATAAGTGAACAAAAGTAATGGAGAAGTATAAAATATAAGTGTCTAGTATAATAGTTGTTCACTGTTGAGATCTCCAGGCTAAGAAAAGTTAGATCAGTATTATAAAATGTATATCAGACCCTATATTTATCTTTCATTGATCTTTGTTGAAATTTTATTTTTTCAAATAGAAGACACAAGTAGAGTATAAAACACAAAACAAGGAACAAGAGGGCCAAGAACCATGATTCTAATAGTTGATGTTCAGAATTGATTGGTTGTCAATGAATTATGACATCTTGCCAAATCCAGGTACAAAATTGCTCTAGGAACTAGTATAGATTGCATTGTGTCTAAAATAATCTAAATCTTTTGAAGATAAGTGTACAATATTGTGAGGCTAGATACCTGTGTGCTGGTAGAAACCAATTTCCCCAGGAAAGCTTTAGTACATAGGTCATTCAGCTCGTCAATGAACGTGGACTGTGTTGTTTGCATGAGTGTTGAGCCTATGTGTCCGCTGCGAACAATGTTTTTGAATAGTACCAGTGGCTTTGTTGCTGATGCCAATAACATTCGCACTTTTGCATAGGGTGCTGTAAAGCTGCTAGGTACTATAATCTGTAAAGTGAACAATTTAGTCAGTTGTCATGGCCAACAAAATGCATGATGAAAAGGATTTAGGGTGAGGTTTAAGATTATTGCATAATATCTTACAGTAGCTAAGTCGTTGTGTGTGTCTCCATCTCTGATGTGTAGTTCATGTTGCGTCGGCATTTGATAGTGAGCAGTAACAATAGCAGCAACTGATCCAATAGGATAGCTATCTTTTGATTTAATCAGCTCTGAGATGGTTGTGTCAGGTATTAGTCTACGCTCTTTGCAGACTTTAGGAATGGTTTGCATGGTGGTTTTACTAGTGAACTGGAGACAGTAATCAGCATCTCCTCTGTCATATTTTGATTTTTTTTTAATCACAAAGTTTGTGATTCGAATACTTGTACCAGGCGATAGATTTGGCAAGAATATGTCAATCAATCTGTTGTTAATGTTTGCTGTTATTGTCATTTGGCCATAGCTATCGACCAAGTCAAGATGTAGAATTGGTACTTTTGGCTGGGTTGGAGGGTTGTTGGTAGCAGCAGGGCCATAGATGACCAGGACATCACCTTCGAAGGCTACAGCCGATTGTTTTGTACAAATATCAAGTATGCTTGATGGCTGAACGGGTTCTGTCTTCATCCTGTAAATTGCAATAGCAGCAATCATAGAAATAGAATAAGCAACTGACACTGGTAAAAATGAAGTTACATATGGCATGAATGTTTTTAAATACTTGCCTCTTTTGTTGTTGGCTGTGACTTGAACGAGCAGCATCATTTCGAGGGGTGGCTATATGGCTGTGACCTTGTTCTTGAATCTCATTTGAGCAAGCAGCGTCACTGGCAGAGGTGTCTACATCACTGATGGACAAGTGTTAGCAGGAGTTGCTAGTGAGGATTAATGTGAAATGCATAATTCTAAGACAGGGCAAAAGTATATTAAGAATGTGAGTACATATTTTCATCCATCTTTCGCTTGTTCGATGGCAGGTTTTCTAGCACCATTGAATGATCCATGTTATGGTGTCTAGCAAATGGGATTGTTGTTTTCCAAATGCTCATACAGGGCATGCAATAGCAGATCTGTGCCAATGAATGGAACAAAACAAATTGAATGAAAAACATTGGTAGCAAGTAAACTAGTTTTCAAGCTTGTTGGTGTCAAGCGTAAGACATTTACCAGTTTGAAGAGGGTCTTGTTGCCGTAGTCTTGAGTCTATATAGCCAATGCAAAAAAGAGAGCTGTAACATAGAGGCAGAAGCCAGTGCAAATTATTAGAACACTTAAAAGAGCTTATCACTTAGAAAATAAATGAAAAATAGGTATACTGAAAGTTGACTTCATCTATATGTCCTTCTACAGTTTTAAAACGCAGATTGGACTGACATTTTATGTATAGACATCTGATACTATTATACTATTATTCAATATTGTCCTAGGGTATAAGCACATTGGACTGACATTTTATGTATAGACATCTGGCAGTTGTTTTACTTTCATTTTGAATAACAATATTGAAAATAACTGCCAGATGTCTATACATTCACAACTGCCAGATACTATTATACTATTATACTATGGGGTATCAGATGTCTAGCCCAACCCCTTTATTCAATATTGTCCTAGGGTCTAAGCACATGAATTTTCAAACTTGTTAAACTGAGGTTTATGTTATGTGAATCTGATTGGAGTAGCAACACAATTTTCTTGTCAATAGTGCAAGCCTTGATGAAATTAAAAAATCTGCATTTAGAGAACCATTTAAATGTGGAATATCAAAATCAAACATATTGTGTAAACTTGTGTCAAAATTCTGTATCAGAGTAGAAGAATATTCAAATTTCAAATAGACTTGGATAAAAGAGAAAAGCTGATTTTTGATGCTCATATAATTGCTGTTGAGTGCCCAATTTAAAGTAGAAAAATAGATTTTGTTATTTGCAGGTTTAAACAGAAATCATTAAGAGTCACATGGCCTATGCTTTCTCAAAGCAGGCTTCTCAAGAAGTGGATAGATTTTGGCAAAAGAAAGCAGAGCTCAAGAGCTGTGCCAGGTTTTGTTTGATATTGAATTATCTCCTGCTGTTTAACCTTTTAGCGTAATCAAACAACATATACAGAGAATTGATCTAAGTACAAAAGCATTTTTTCAATGAACAAAGTGCTGCCGGTGCAGGGGAAACATGAAGCTATTTAGAAATTGATGGAAGGGACCGCAAAATTTTGAGAAGATGAGTTTCCATATCAATATTAAAAATATGGTATCAAATCTCGCAATGATTAAGCATTTGGAAAATTAATAAGTTACTTAATATTCAAACATTCATCACTAACAGTGTGTCTCTCCTCCAAGGAAGGAGAGGTAGGTAGTGTTAAACAACATATGTGCAGTCAACCGCCATCAATAACGTATGATATTCATGTATTTAATGTGAAACTATTTAGTAAGTATCATCAACACAAACGAAAGTTCAAGCTAACCTAAGGCAGATAACTGTGGATGTCTTTCTGCAGTAATGGCAAAATGTTCAACAACAAAAAAACTGTCTCGGCGACTCTGCAACTGCCCTCATGTGCATGAATGCAAAACATAAAAGAAAGCAGAGACATTTAGCATCTGCATTACTATTTGTCCACATCGAAGCAAGGGAATTTGGTTAAAACAGAATTTCCTAATTAGGCTGAGTTCAAAAGAACCATTTCCATACTGGGAAAACCTTATGTATCCTTGAACATTCATAAGTAACATGCAAAAACTTGTTTGATATGTCTATTAAAGGTGATTCTGTGAGATGATTTTGATAGTCATTTATGTTGAGTCCTGTCTAAATCATTAATTGTATTGATAGACCATAACTAATTGGGGAAGCATAACTCAGGATAGTCAATTGTGAATTACATCATATCAGATTAAATGCATAGTATAATAGCATTTCAAAATTGGAATGAATTAGGCTAGGTTACTACCTATAACCATAGCACTCGGATCATTGCTAGAATACATAATTAACCACAAACAAAACTTACATAGTTCATGGGATATATGGCTGAGTTTCTGATCCTAAGAATCCACTGCATTGTTTCAATTCCCCAACTATGTTTCTTGATCGTATCTATCATAATCATCATTAATTGAAGAGGCAAGATTTCTATATGCTCACCACATTCAGGATGGTCTAATCTTCTTGTACACTTGAGAATAGCTATTCGTGCATCAGCTTTAATTTGCATTGGTCTTCAATCTTCAGAGTATTGAAATAAAATTACAAATTACAAATGCAAAGTGAGAACTGTTCTTTATCAATTGTACCATTCTTAGTATTCTAGAATCAATTTTGTAAAAGGGGCACACTTTGTTTGACAAAATTGAGCATGTTTTGACTACAGCTGGAAATGAAGAGATATTGCAAAGTGGTCTGTCCAATATGTATCTAGTATAGTGAAGTTGACAACACCACTTTCGATGTTGTGTATCCAAAAGTGGTCCAATAGATTGCCTGCATGTGTCGTTGGCTTGTCAACAAGTAGTGACAGCTTGTGCTGTTGCATAAATTCAAGGAGGAGTGCTTGTGTCTTTGTGGATTGTAGCATGTCAATGTTAAAGTCCCCAACAACAATCAATTTGGAGGTTGGTGGCAATGAGCTAAGAATGTTTTCTATTAGGCTGAATAAATCATGAATGTGTGTGTTTGGTGTCAAGTACAAATTTGTGATATGTAGAGCGGTGCCTAGATGCAACAGGTCAATGGTTATTGATTCTATATAATTTGTTGCAAATGTCTGGATAGTTTGGATTGAAACTGTTTTCTTGCAACATGTTAGTAGACCATGAATACTGAATGCAGTATAGCAGTTGCATGTTTCGTTATGGAAATTGACATGGTCGAGGACATCGTCTCTTGTTTCCTGGAAACAAAGAACAGTTGCTTCCAGCAAGTCATAGTCATGTGCTATTTCTTGGGCATGCAATGCAAAGCTACGTGTATTCAAAGAACATAGGCTGAAGTGGCTTGAACAGACAGGTGCAAGACTGTGTTGTAGTTTCCATTCTGCCAACGTCGTGAGGCATTGCATCTCATTATTTACTTTTTCTGAAACCTTGAAATTTTGTTCCTGCAATTTATGTATGAGGTACAATGACTCGATGTTCCTTACACGTGATAAAGCAGTGTAAACAAGACCATGTTGGTACACTTTAGAGGGATCAAAAGCCAGTGTGTCCATTGTGAGACCTTGTGCTCTATGAATAGTTCGTGCACAGGCAAGCTGCAAAGGGAATTGTGCTCTTGTGACTATTTTCATAGTTGTTCTAACTTTTCTAATGATTCTTGTTATGGGTGTCCATGAAGGAAAAATACAATTTGTGTATAGATGTTGCATTCTTTGATGACGGGATTTGCCAACAGCAGGGTCATTGAATTGAATCCACACAATGTCTTGTTGGTCAGTTGTATATGTTTTAAAAATGCCATCTGCACCATTGACAAGGCCATCTTGTGTGTCAAGGTTACCAGCTATCAATTCAACTAAAATGTCTTGTTTGAGAAAAATTGTTGTAGGCAAGAATGACTTGTCCAAGTGAAATTGGATGCTATCAATGGTTGTATCTTGTTTGCCCACTGCTTCTAGAACAAAGAGCTTTGTGGGTAAGTAGTCTAGCATTTTTCTGTTGTGCTCATCAACTGCAGAATTTCTATGAAACAAGTATGGAAATCGTGGATAATTGGGGGGTGTCTTGTAGCACATTGCATTCAAGTAGCTGATGTCTTCACTAGTTTGCTGAGAAGTTCTAGCCCGATTAAGTACAGAAATGAAATGTTGATTTGATTGTCTAATCACGCTGCGTAATTCAAAGCATTTGACATTGTCAACCCAAAACGTGTATGGCATTTTCTCTTTGTCTATTGTTGGTTCCTCGAATATCCAAGTATCGCATATAGGCTGTGCTTGGTAGAAGTCTCCATAGAATATGATGTCTATATTGCCAAAAGGTTTTGTTGGTGTATGTTTGATTTGACGAAGTCTTCTATCAATGTTGTGAAGCATTTTCGAGCCAATCAAAGAGACTTCATCAATCAGAAGAATTTGCAACTGCTCAAACTTTTTGCTTAATGTGTCAGCTGTGTTTGAATCTAGTGGTAACATCTTTGAAGAATTGCATGGTAGATGAAAGATTGAATGTGCAGTGGTGCCACCTGCGTTAAATGCTGCTTTCCCTGTTGAAGCAACAACAATGCCTTTTGGTTTGAGGGGGTCACTGTCCAGCTGTTTATCGTAGAATCGGATCATTGCCTCGAAAATGGCTTTACCTGTGAACGTTTTTCCAGTGCCTGCTCCACCTGTCAAGAACAAGTAGAAAGGTTTATTGGGCACTAGTCTTTTTGCCATTAGTACATCCTTTAGTACCGATTGTTGTTCTTTGTTCAATTGTCTTCGTAAATTGAAGTATTCCTTGTTGCTTAGGAGCAATGGGTGTGCTATCTCTAAAAACATTTTCTTAGAGATTGAGTCTGTGACCTTTCTACTTTTCATATGGTTTAGGTCGCTCATGATGTCGTATTTTTCTATGCCATTTTCCAATTTGCCTTTTTCAATTTCATTTGCAAGGTCAATTGTTGGGTGCATATCGTTGTCAACTGTCGTAGCAGCTTCGTCAATGTCACCCCATGTAGGAGCAATTTGTGCAGTGAACAATTTTTCGATTGCTGCAATTTGTGATTTTTTAGCATTGAACACTGCACTCCATGTTTCATATCCAGCAAGCAAGGTTTGCTCACTTGTTCTAAAAGGCACATATAACATGAGTTTCTCTCTGCAATAATTCTCAGGGTCAATGTGTGGATTATATCTTACATAGCGAATGATCTGCGGAGTTGCTCTCTTTTGGAGCCTTGTTGAGCTCCCTGAATAAAAGGCAACGTATTCAACTAGTGACAAGTTGTCAAGAGCTTCTGGCCGCTGTGTGTATTTTTCTATTACAGATGAACACATGATATTTTCAGAATCATCTGGCTCCTTTGCTAATAGTTTTGGGCTTTTTAACATGAATACTCTATTTTCTAGTGGTGCAGTATTGATGAAAACCATTTTCCTTGAGCATCTACGCAATGGCAATGAGAGAACAATATGAGCAGCTTGACACTGGACATTTGTTGGTAGTTTAGCAATGCATTGCCAAGTTTCCGTATGAACTGTATTTTGCCATCATAAGCATGTGTGCACTGTTGCCGCAATTGCCGAAATGCAAGAGACAATGTTCTGTCTTGTTTTGTCATATATGAACTACAGTAAGATGCAACAACATATGCGTCTAAAATAAACTGTGTGTCTGTATTTGCATACCAGAGGCTTGGTACTTTTTTTGCAAAGGAATTTATCCAAATATCAGCTGGTTCTCTTTTTAGCATGACTATTTTGTGTGTCAATGTTGATCGGAGCATTGCAATGTAATCGATTTCATTCATTTCCAATTCGTCCAAGAAATTTTGAAATGAAACCTCTTTTGTGTAGTGTTTGTTTTCCAAGCGCTTGAAAAATATTCTTGCTTTGTCCTTAATTGCAGGATGGGGCATGGGCAATGGCTCTAAAATTGTTGTTTTGTTCATGGGAGGTAACGGAAAACTAAATCTGCAGCTTGAGTGTCTGTATTTTCTGCAGGTCTTTGTATGATGGTGTGTTTGCATTTTGATGAGATTTGTATCAAGCAGTGATGAGTTGCACGAAATGTACTTGTCAACAAAGCTTTCTATTTCAGAATTTAGGCAATTGCCATACACAGGTGCATTTTTTATCCATAGCAAGAAATGAACATGTTCATTGCCTTGGTTTTGGAATTCTGTCACAAAAGAGTAGTCCATGACTTGGCCAAAGAGCTCATGGTTTTTTAGCATCATTTTTCGAAATGCATTGATTCTATGATTAAAATACCGACTACAAATTACTGGGTTCTTTCTGATTTCAAAGTCCAGATCCCTATCCTCTATACTTTCATTGGAGTTGGTTTGTTGCTGAATGGATATTTGTTGTAGAGCTCTGCACAATGGTTCCCATAAGTGCTCAACACTTGTCAATGTTACAAAAAATGTTGGAGGTCCCAATTGTCTTATCATTGCAAATATGTTTTTTTTGGTGTTTTCTAGGTAGTCTGGTGAGGTGCGGATGCTTTTTAATGTTCTGTAACCTAATGGAGATCTTAATATTTTCTCTAGGGTAGCTGGATTGCGGACATCCTTTGCAACTAACTTTCTATCCTTTAATTCAGTTTTTCTTATGCAAATCCATGCCAGGGAAGATACTTGGCGAATAATTATCTTGATGGCTTTGAAGAAAATATTTGTTATGTGTGTTGCAAAGTCATTGTCTTTATGCATAAGCTCCCATTTTGCTATCTCTTGGTATGTTAATCTTTTAGTCATGTCAGTTGGCTGAGCTGAACCATAGAACAAAGTTGGGAAGTTCATTTCCTCTGCGTATGTGTCTTGGAAAATGCCAAGAGGTTTAAACCCTTCAGATGGTGCAATTTCAATGATGGTTGTGTCAAGGTATTTGATTGAATGTGCATCATTGAACCAATGTATAACTGATTCAGATACGGGTTCATGATCATCTTCAGACATGTCATTGTCCATACTTGGTTCTGTTTCAGTATCTATATGCAATTTTGCTGTTCTCTTTGCCAATTGCTCTTCCCAGTCTTTATTTATGGAGATGTTTTGTTCTTTGTACAATGGTGTTCTTGATAGTGTCATTAAAGCATTCATCACAAGAGCAGGTCTAATATTTCCTTGTGCATATGCATTGTCATATTGTAGCTTCCGTTTTAGTCTAACTGCGACTGTTGTATTTTCATCTAGTTGCCTAGGCAATGCTTGTTGCACTTTATCAAAATCCACTGGAACATTGATGATTGTCCCAAGCAATCCATATTGTGCTCGCTTATATCCTAGTTGCCTGATCTGTGCAAAAGCAATGCGCAAAGACACAAGTCTTTCTTCAAGGGAGGCCAGTGACTGAACAACATCTATTGTTGCATTGCATCTTATGCTCCAAGGTGTAGCAAAATAGGGAACCTTTGCATTTAAAATAGCCTTTGTGCATTGTTTACAAATAGATTGGCCAACTGCCAATGTTTTTTCATTAGTTGGAATAGGAAGCAAAGAGAAAGCTTGAGCAAGTGCATGATCAACCTTGCGCATATTTTGCTGAAAGTGAAGCATATCGCAAAGGCAACATGGTTGTGTAGGTGTGTCATTTATGCTTTGCAAGTATCTGTCAATGGATTTTTCTATTGTGTTCGGTTTTGTAAATTTCCATTTATTTTTTGTTTGTCAATCACTAGCGATTGTGTTCTGGACTATAGAAGATGCAAACGATCTACATTTCATATTTGGCATGTGAAAAGTATGATGTTTACCTGCTATGCGCATCTGTCTTTTAAGAGAATGTAATGATTGTTGATCTGGAAGGTCTGTACTTGTGGTGCATACCTGATTTCGATTTCACATATGCAAAAGACATTGCACTTGTGGGCGTTGCATTTGCTTTTTCATAGAATCTAATGATTGTTGATGGATTGGATTTGGACTACTATTGGAGGACTATTTTTTACTTGTGATGTTGCTACTACGTGGAATAGAAGTGGAACTTGTTGTCTGTGCAATGCTTCTGTGTGCTATGTTTCGATTACGCATTTTAGCTTTAAGAGAGTGCAATGTCTCATGTGATGTTGATTTTTTCTTTGTGTTTGGTGTAGATGGCTTCGGTTGCAGGCATTTGCTTACATCATTTAGTGAATGTGTTGCTGCAGGTTTCTATTTTGTTTTTTAAAAATGCGGTGGCTGTCCATGGCCAAGATGCTGCCCAAGCCTGCATTTGTTGTTTGTTGTTTCAATATGGGTAGTTGCAATGTTTGAGTGGCAGGCCTCTATTGAAGAAATGTTTGCTTTCATACAATTCATTCTCTGGTTGTGTATCAATTCTTTGCTTGTATTTGTTGTACAATTACCAAGTTCTGAAGATCTATATATTTGGTTTGCAGCTTCTTTGAATGTTGTTTGGTCATTTTGCATGCCCATTTGTTGTTGACCTATGCCATGTATTGTTGCTTTCAAACATCGTAAAGAGTTACAAACATGTAGGTTTGAGATGGGCAAAGTTCGTGTTCTTTTATGATCTAGACTTGCTGAAATGTAACTAGTTGTATTGTCTCTTGCAATATTGTACGTGGAAATGGGGTGCGATGCAGTGCAAGCATCTGATTGGCAACTGCACAATGCTTTTGAAACAGCTAGGTTCCCTTCAAATGTAGGACTAGATGCAATTTTGAAGTCATTTGCCATATATTGAACAGCAACGGAACTGTTAATATGCATGTGATGAGTCAATTGTTGTTTTTGCTGAAGCGGTTCGTAATGATGATGATTTGAGCTGTCTAGAAAGCAAATCAGATTAAAGCTCTTCTTTGGCTCTTTGCTATTTCTGTATGTTTTTGAACCAGGCGATAGAGATGCTTGCCATACGTGTATTGTTGCATGGAATATGTGCGAGAGCCATAATATGCAAAATTCAGTCCCCTCAAGGCCACTTTGTACATATGGTATTCCAATGTTGGAAACTAATGATTGCAATCGCAATAGAGGATTGTTGTTTGCTATGGTATGCTGACCAGATGAGCCAAAGCATGCCAACACATACTTGTTCTTGACTGCCAATGCATTTGCTAATGATTGGGCCATGAATATTCACAAAGCAATTGGGTCAAAGTGTTCATCAACCAGGAAAGCTATGGCCGCAAACATGCTTTCGCCACATGTAGTAGAAAATGTTGCAGGCCTACAGAGGCCAAGTGTATCAAATGCATTTGCAATTGTGGTCCAAGTGCTCTCGAAACTGCAATATGTGTTTGCCAAGTGTCGCTGAATGTTTTGAATGCAATTGTATGTGTTTACTCGTGAAAACACAGGTTCAAAGTGTCCAGCAGCAGCATTTGTATCGTGGAAAAGAATTGATATCATAGGATTGTATCCATCCTTGTTGAAATGCAAGTACCTTCTTTTGAACCTTGCAGACCAAATGCATATTGGTATGTCCAACCAATGTGCTAGCCATTTTAAATAGAATGTGTCACCCCAAAGCCCAGTTTCACCATTGTTATTATGCTCTGTGGCTGAAAGCCTCATTCTACATAGGTATGTGTTTTTGTCTTCTACACCATGCAATTGCCTAAGGAATGTTGGATGCAAGTCATTTTCATAGGAACTTGAAGCTATCATGCAGGCATTGCGAAGACGATGTAGAAAATGGTCAACAAGACCATTGCGTAGCTGATTTGGAGAATAGCGAGAGTGAAGCAAAACATGTATCGTGTCAAATAGGCAATCACCTACTTTGTAGTTGAATGAATCGATTCGGAAACAATTTGCATTGTGGAGAGCTTCATCAATTGATGTAAATTGTGGTTCAGTATTTGGTGTGTAGGTCTCCACATCAATTGGCTGTAGGGGAAGTTTTTGTTTTTTGGGTGGATTGTTTATGACCATATTGCCCAAATAGGGTTTTTTTTTTTGCTAGAAGGCAGCCTGTATTGTGACTATTCAGTAGTGCAATAACTATTCAGCAAAAAAGACAGGTTGTATTGTGACTATTCAGCAGTATAAGGACTATTTAGCAATATGCGAAACTTGCACTGTAGAATGCAATTGAATATAATTTTTATTTTCTTTGCAAGCAAGTGAAGCAGAAATAAGTTTAGTATTCTACTACACACCTTTGTCACCAAGTCTACAGGGGGGTGTAACAATATCCTTGTATGTTATAGGAGATGTAGTGTACGCCCTAGAAAATAAAATCAATAGTTAATTGTCAATGCATATGAGTAAAACA
>VDFB02302885.1:0-14792 GCA_007258455.2 Sequoia sempervirens | reverse complement strand
TCATAGAAAATCAGACTAGAAGAAAAATAAAATGATTAAGGATTGATAATGGCAGTGAATTTTGTTCTGATGAATTTGAAAGATACTTTAAAGACCATGGGATTAAAAGACATAATACTACACCTTATACTCCACAGTAGAATGGAGTTGCAGAAAGGTTCAATAGGACAATGATGGAGAGAGCATGAAGTATGCTCAGTAGTGTTGGCTTGGAGGAGAAGTTCTAGGCTAAGGCTGTATCTACTACATCTTACCTAATAAATCGTTCTCCAAACTCTGCTTTTGTTGAGAAAACACCTTTGGAAGTGTGGTTTGGTAAGAAGACCTCTCTTAGATATATTCGAGTCTTTGACTATGAAGCATATGCATATGTGCCAAATGAGAAAAGATCTGGGTTGAGAACAAGGTCACAAATGTATTTTTATTGGCTATAGTGCTAGCATAAAAGGATACAAGCTTTGGAATCCTAATACGTTTCTATACAACATAAGTGTAATCTTCGTGAGTCGGGCTTCCTCTACTTTGGATCAAGCAATGAGACAAAGTCCGGAAACAAAAGATGTAGTTCTAATTCCTCCACACCAGAGAAAGAGGAATTGAAAATTAAAATGCAATTAAACCCAGGAGAGCTCAAGCAGTTCTGAAAGTTCAGAAGAAGAATAACAACCTCAGCCTCAACCAATGAGGAGGTCAACTCTTGAAAGAAAATAACTTGATAGGTATGGGTTCTCCTTGATAGATTCTACTTGTGCTTATGCTTTGATTTCTAGCATTGATGAGCCTAGGACTCAGAAAAGAGGCAATGTTTGATTCAGACTCTTGGTTGGAAGCCATGAATGAAGAGATGGCATCATTAGAGAAGAATGATACCTGGAGTTTGGTGCCCTTGCCTGAAGGCAGAAAAGTTGTGGGCTGCAAATGGGTATTTAAGAAGAAGATAGGTCTAGATGGTAGTGTAGAAAAGTACAAGGCGAGGTTGGTTGCGAAGGGTTATTCCCAAGTAGAGGGAATTGATTATGGGGAAATATTTTTTCTCCCGTAGCTAAGTTGACATCCATTATATTTCTTTTGTCACTTGCAGCAACGTATGACTTAGAGGTCAAATAGATGGATGTGAAGACAACATTTCTTCATGGTGATCTTGAAGAAGAAATCAATATGTCCCAGCCTAAGCACTTTGTTGAAAAAGGTAAAGAAAAACTGGTATGCAAGTTAAAGAAATCTCTGTATAGGTTAAATTAGTCTCCTAGAATGTGGTACTAGAAATTTGATACTTTTGTATTGTCTTTGGGATTTGTGAGATCAAAATCTGATGATTGTGTCTATTACAAAGCTGAAAGTGATCGAGTGCTTATTATTGCTCTCTATGTTGATGATATGTTGTTCATAGGCAATAGTAAGCTAATGATTTCTGATCTTAAGTCTTAGTTGTTTGCTAAGTTCAAAATGAAGGATCTTGGTGCAGTAAGGTATATTCTAGGGATGGAGATAACCAAGGACAGGAAGAATAGAAAACCGTATTCACCGTGAGTAAGTATATCAAGATTGTTCTAAAGATATTTTGCATGAATGATTGCAAGCAACTAGTTGTTCTAGTTTTGCGTAATGAAGCATTCTATTGAAGACTGTCCAAATTCTCCTACTGAGATGGAGGACATGACTAGTGTACCCTATGCTAGTGCGGTTGGTAGTCTCATGTATGCAATGGTCTGTACAAGGCCAGACATTTCCCAAGTAGTGAGAGTTCTTAGTCAGTTTATGGCTAATCCTGGAAGGACACATTGAGATTCTATAAAGAGAGTTTTCAAATATTTGAAGGGCACTTCAAATTTTGCTTTGTGTTACCATGGGAACTTGGTTGAATCACAGAGGACTCTCAGTATTTGAGGATATGTGGATTCTGATTGGGCAGGGGAAATTAACAATAGGAGGTCCACCAGTGGATACATTTTCATGATGAATAGTGGTGCAGTGAGCTGGATGAGTAAGCGGCAGGTTGTAGTCACTTTTTCCACTACAAAGGCTAAATACATGGCAGCTACACATGCTTGTAAAGAAGCAGTTTGGTTGTAACATTTGTGTTCTAACATTGGTTTTGATGTAGGGAAAATAACTATTTTCTATGATAGTCAGAGTGCAATTTTTTTGGCAAAGAACCTTACTTTCCATGCCAGGATGAAACATATAGATGTACAATACCACTTTGTATGAGATATGGTGGAGGATGGAAAGGTCAGTTTGGAAAATTTTGATAGTTTGGAGAATGTTGCAGATGCATTGAGGAAGCTAGTGAACATAGACAAGTTCAGGTGGTGTGCCAGTTCAATGGGCCTTAGTGCCCATGTTTTTTAGTAAGTTTTGTTATGCCTTGGAGGTGCCTGTGTGATCTTCGTCAAGTGGGAGATTGTTGGAAATATATCTCTCAATCATCATAGGCTGAAACCTCTATTGGAGCCAAGTCGGTGTGACATATTCTATGTCTGGCCGATGAGTAGATTTGTAGCCTTATGTTTTGTATAGGTCACTGTGACCTTGCAGAAGTCTTGCCGAATGGTTTCACATTGGTGTATTCGGTGTGACATGTTGTGTTCAGTGTGATCTCTTACCGCGTGGAGATCTTTGGTCGACATGCCATTCATATCGGGTGTTGGGGAGACTCATAGCGACCGGGGGCTTCGAGGTGACTTAAACACTCGGGAAGAAGTCCCAGCGACATTGGAAGGTCTCGCCGATGGGGATACACATTGAAGTCATTGGGATAACCTACGATGGATCGGTGGGAAGTCTTACCGATGCATAAATGTCTCACCAACTGTAGTTGCTATCGTGTGTCTAGTGGATATCGACGAGAGTCATCGATGTAATGCAAAGGTTTCAGGAAGAACTCTCAGCGATTGATAAATGTCTCATCGATGTTGTAGTTTATTCTCGGTATGACTCCTGGCGACTAGTGTGCTCGGTATGACTTGTGAGTATTCAGAGTAATGTCTCAGCGATAGCGATATGTCTTGGTGATAGATGAGCACTTTAGAGTAACTTTGAACCTCAGTATGATTTCCTAGCGAAAGCAGTATGTCTTGCTGAATGTTGAACATTTCGGTATAACCCTTAATGACTCGATATGATGTCTCGGTGGAAGATGATTGTCTGGCCGATGAGAACACTAATTTCTATGTGACATATGGAGCTTCGGTATGAGATCTCACTGAAAGCATTGAGTCTTGGCAATAGTGATACATGTGGTGAATGTTGGTATGAGGTCCTAGCAACATGAGGAAGTCTTAGCGATAGTCTTCTGAACTCGATGTAACATCTTGCTGATAGGTGAACTCTTGGTGATATCAAATGTTAAGTTGTATGGCATCAAGGAGACACGGTTAGTGTCTCACTGACATGCCAACACAATTTTAAGCCTTTTGACTGAGTGAAGACTATCCTATGTGGCATCTCGTGGACCAATTAGAGGAGTTAAATGGGAACCGCTAGTAGTTGGACTATTGTGGCCGTTACTGAGAGGAAGCTCGACAGACAAGGGTGACATGGTTATACTCTGTGATCACAGATTGTGATGGGTTAGTTGAATCGACAGATTGCTATGTGGTTGTATGATTAGTGGATGAATTCTATTCTATAAAGACTATAACTTGAAGGTTTTTGTACAAGTTTGATCATGGTGAATGCTGCTATAAACTGACATCAGAAAGATAAGTCAAAACTCTATATGTAATTTTGTTACTGTAATACAAAGTGACTTCTCTTGGTGTGGTGGGTTTTTCTATTCTTTTAAAATCTCTGCAACTTTGTACAAACAGACTGATCTATGTTGTTGGAGGTGTAATGTTGTGTAGTTTCTCACAATAGAGGATCTTAAGATGCTCGAAGCCGCTGAATATGGCAGAACTCGGCGACCCCTCAAGCTCGGGACATGTACCTGATACATTTTTCAATTTTTTACAACCAAGCAATTCAAAATATTTCAACTTCCCACGCCCATAAATTATAATCCTCTCGAGGCAACTTCTTGGAGTTATTGAGGCTGGGAACTCCTCAAGCTCTGGACAGTCACGAATGCTTAATTCTACAAGCCTATTACAATCTAACTTCGGACAGCCATCCAACCTAAAATATTTCAACACTTCCTTACGAAATGTTATCCTCTCTAGACACTTCATACCACTAAGAGACAGGTTCCCGTGTCCTCTCCAACAATTAATGATTTCCAATTCTACAAGGATTGTATGATTAGATATTCCTAACATACTTTTCAAACTATAACATTTTTAAATGCTAATTTTTTCTAAGGGGCTCAGATGTTCTAGCCTTAGCTCCTCAAGCGTTGAACATTCAAGTTGAGCTAAATCTAGAAAGCTCCCAAAACTGTGACAAATTTGCAGCTCTCTAAGCTGGGAGGGTGCCTGAAATTCAAGATAAATTTGTGTTTAAAGCTCTTGATGATTAAAAGGAATACCCAAGAGATCACCATAGCATAATGAGTTTCACCATAACATTGTAGGGGATTCATTTTCTTTGAATGAGAGATAAAAATACCTGTATATCATTTTTCCACAACATTTTGAGTCCACTGCAGTTGATTTTCGACACTGCAATTTCAAAGAGGAATCCAAGTAGGAATGCTGAGTTGTTCTCAGGAAATGCCCTCAAGCCGGAGCCATAGTAAGGAAGCAGATGTCTTAAAGCAAGTATCTTCTTGGCTTGAAAAGAACTTAACTAGAGAACCCATGCACTTGTCATAAATAGAATGGAAACACCCGATCTCGACTTTTAATGTCTCAAACCAAATATCTGATTTGCCTAAAAAGAATATAATTTGAGAACCCGTGGATTTGTCGAAAATGGAATGGAAACATTTGATATTGGTTTTGGTGAGCATGGTTTTGAGACCCATTGATTCCTGTGTGCACAGAAGTAGCTCAGTTTTCTATTAATGTAATGACAAGTTAAGATAAGCAATATTGCAATATGAAGGTCAAATTTGTAGGGGCGAAAAGCTTACGAGAGATTTCAGATCTTTGGGATGCCACAGACAATCAGGAGGGTTGAGCTTAAGTGCCATTTCTCTTCCCAAGTCCCTTAGATGGTCATGTATTCTCAATATTTCTCCTCTTTCTACAAGGCACTTATCTTTTAGTCTTTCCATTGCATTGTGAGCATTCCATCCTGATCCTTCAAATACTCTTTATGCTATTCTCGTCTGCTTGCCCACAAAAAAACAAGCGACATCCATGAAAAATTTATTTTCTTCACCATCTAATGCATCAAGACTCACTTTGAGTTTTTTTTTTACGTCTTGAGGCAGCATCTTCCTAGCTCTAATCAATTCTGACTCCCAAAACCTATGATCTCTACAATGAATGTGTCTGCCCAGAACCTGAAGAGACAGAGGTAAGCCTACATGAAGGCTAGAGGCAAAGGAGCATTCAAAGACTAAAACAACTCAACTCATAATTAAACACACAGAGTAAAATTTAAACACACACATAATAAACCCAGAAAATTCTAAATTGTATTAATTCATTCAAAAATAATTGATTTCACAGAAAGACAGAGCTGCTCATCAATTTCTCCACTATTTGCTTCTGCAGAGCATAATATTTTTGTTCTTACTTCTTAATAATAATAATGAACCTCTTTACAAAATATACCCATTAGAAATCACCGTGCAAATTCACCAGGAAAGAGGTGAATTAAAAGTCATTAATTATATTAATTGTGAAAACTAGATTCACATCAAGTGAAAAGTATTTTTAATCCCAAAAATAATTAAAACCCTATTAAATATTGTCCTTTAAGACATTAAAAGCCTGATAAAGTATTCACCCCAAAAATCTCATAAAAAAATACACTTTACCACTCTACCTCTAGGAGAGAGAAAGGAGGCCGCGGGACCGCGGGGTCACTGCACTACCCTAGGGGTTAGACTAGGAGACCATGGGACTGTGTGGGAATTGCTCTACCACACACCAAGGAAGATGATATCACAGGATAGTGGTATAACCGTAGTACTGCACATCAAAAACATGAGACCTGTGGTATGGCGGGGAAACTAGAGTAATGTGGGTCGCAGGAAGGATGGCTACGGTATGGAGATAATACCGCAGTAGTGCAAAGGAGAGAGAAAAAGGCTCGATGTAAGGTGATAGACACCACTCTACCATGGGCTGATGATGCAAATGGCATGGTAATGTGGTAAAGACAAAAATGATTGCTGCAGGAGTTGGACTTATTTCCAACACTCTCCCTTAATTACAACTATTGCCATTGACGATGCCTAATCAATCTCTTTGAAAGATGAAGTTTTCTTTTCCCAACGCCTTGGTAAAAATGTTTGCACACTGTTCTTCAGACCTGCAAAACTCTAAAATATTTCTCCATTGTTGATCAACTTTTTGATAAAATGATATTTGGTATCAATGTGTTTGCTCCATTTGTGAAAGTTTGGATTTTTCGATAATGCTATGGCTGAGTTATTATCACAATATATTTTTGTTGCCTCTTCTTGTTCTTTTTTCAACTCTCCCAACACTCTTCTCATCCAAACTATTTAACATGATGCAGTTGTGGCTGCTACATACTCTATTTCAACTGATGAAAGTGTAACAATAGGCTATTTCTTTGAAGCCTATGAAACTATACCTGTACCAAAATGAAAGACACATCCAAAAGTGTTTTTTCTATCATCAATACTTCTAGCACAGTCACTATCTGTATGCCCTGTGAGCTTAAACTCATCTAATCTTGAATATTGAATCCCAAAATTCTTTGTTCCACTTATATATCTCAGAATTCTTTTTCCAGTTTTCCAATGTGAGCTTTTTGGAAACTCCATAAATCTTGAAATTAAGCTTACAACATACATTATGTTTAGCCTTGTGGCTGTAAAATACATGAGACTTCCAACAAGTTATTTATACAATGTTGGATACACATTTGAACATTTGTCATCTTTACTCAATTTCAAACTTGTGATAATGGGTGTAGGTGTTGGCTTGCAATTCATCATATTAAACCTCTTCAAAACATCTTTAGCATACTTTTTTTGAGAAATAAATATTCCATCTTCATTTTGATTTACTTCAATACCTAAAAAGTACTTCATTAAACCCAAATTAGTCATTTCAAGCTCTTTTTTCATGTCTCCTTTGAACAAATCAATTGACAGATTACTAGTGAATATTACATCATCAACATACAGACACACAATAAGAATTTTACCTTTTTCATTATGCTTGGTGTACAAAGTTGGTTTGTTGCTACATTTGATGAAGCTATTCTATAAAAGATAGCTGTCAATTCTATTGTACCAAGCTCTTGGGGCTTGCTTGAGACCATACAACACTTTCTTCAGCTTGTAGACTTTGTCTTCTTGGTCCAATATCTCATACCTGTGGTTGTTCCACATAAACTTGTTCTTCAAGATAGCCATTTAGAAAAGCTAATTTCCCATCAATTTGATGAATTGACCATTTTTTTTGTCCTGCAATTACAAGAATCATTCTTATTGTATCTAGGTATGTTACATGAGCAAATGTCTCATTATAATCAATTTCGGGCTACTGTGAATAACCCTTTGCCACTAATCTTGCTTTATGTTTTTGTACTTCACTATTTGCATTCAATTTGGTTTTATAAACCCATTTAATTCTAATTACATCCTTGTATTTTGGAAGACATACCAACTCCCATGTGTGATTTTTTTAATTGCATCAATTTCTTCATCCATTACACATATCCATTTATCATCTTTAATTTCATTTCAAAATGAATTGGATCTTCAACTTGAGAATAAAATGCAAAAAAAGATATCTGATCATTGTTATTCTCACCTTCATTTTGCTCATAAATGTCCCTTATACTTCTGATTTTTTGTCTTCTCATACTTGTCAATGTAGGATTTGATAGATCACTTGAACTTGCTGAATGCGGACTTGATGGTCCAACTCCAAAACTTCTTGGTGTAGATGGCATCTGTAGTCCTCTTGTTGCTGCTCTTACATTCGATGATGGTATCACTTGTTAACCACTTGGTTGAGCTTGAATGAGCATAGAAGGAGTCACATTAGTAGGAATATTTTTTGGTACAAAGACTTCATTTTCCTCTTGTGGTATACTTGCTGATACATTAACTGTTTTTTCTTTGATTCCATCCCATGCTTCATCTTCTACAAACTGTGCATCTTTGCTAATTATAACCTTCTTGCTGATTGGATTATATAACTTGTATGCTTTGGATTCATCATTGTATCCAACAAATATACATTTTTCTCCTTTGCTGTCTAACTTTCTTCTTAATTCATCATGCACATGTGCATATGCTATGCAACCAAAAACTCTCATGTAAGCAACATTATGTTTTCTTCTAGTCCATGTTTCTTCTGGAACCATATTTATAACACTTTTTGTTGGACACCTATTCATTATATATCGCACATGATACTGTATGCAACCTAAAATGGTCACCTAGACTTTGGGCCCCATTTATTTAATTTGTCAAACATCAACTTTCTGAATCAATGATTGTCGCATTTTCAAATCAAACTTCTTAATCAATTCATAACTATTTCAAATGTTTCAATTTTCCCTAAGGTTTGAATGCTTCATTAATGTTATTTAATCAAAAGAAATAAATCCCTTTTAATAAATAAAATAATGTTATTTAATTGAAGTTAATATTACTTAAATAAAATGATGCTATTTAATTAAATCTATTTTTAATTAAATAATTTTATTTTATTTTATTAATTATTAATATTCATTTCTAAATTACATAATCTTATTTTATTTTATTAAAAGAGATATTATCATCTTAAATTAAATAAAATAAATGAAATATCCTCTCAAGAATATCCTGTGATGAAAAAAAGGGAAACAAATCAGTTAAAAGGGAAATAAACTAAAAAGAATTCCAATCAAGATTTGTTTCTATTTTTCTATTTATCCCACATTGCTTCTAAATTTTCCTTCAATTCCACTTTTTCCTATAAAATGAGCCCTCTCATTCTCATTTCAAAAAGGAGAATCACGAATTTTTACATCAAACTTATGCTACAAATTTGAATTTTATCATTTGGAGATTATATTAGTTTGATTATATAAGCATCTTATTTTTAGAGCATATAGTTTAATATTACATTTTAGCTCAATCTTCATAGTAGATTAATTTGCAAAATAATTCATTTATGACATTGCATGTAGATTAAGTTTCATTTCAATAAATTAGTTTGGTTTATTACATTTTACAGTCATTTAGATTAGTTTTCATTGTTGCATTGCAAGAACAGGATTCATGGAGATTAGCATTCTTGCTTTCTCCTCTTTGAATCTCTGCTCGAGATTGTATTTTAGGGTAGGTTAACTGAGGGCTACAATATCAATCCTGCCTTTCTGATAGAGCTCTGAATTGATTTGCAAGGACTCATTATTGAGTATCCTTGCATGCAAGAATTACGGAAGTATAACATATTTTCGCTATACATTTTGCCCACCGTTTAATTTTTAATTTAGTTTCTAATTTATTTTTAGTTTCTTTTAATTTAGTTTCAATTTAGTTTAGTTTTTTAATTTGCTTTTAATTTTTTTAGTTTTTTAGTTTAGTTTCTTTTAATTTAGTTTTTAATTTTAGTTTTAGTTTTGCATCATAAACTAACTTCCACTTAGTTTAAAAACGATTGGTTTTGTAGCTGTATCGTAATCTGATCTCAGTATTTTTCTAGTTTTTTGATTTCTTTCACGGATCTAAAGAAAATAGCTGCACAAAAACTGTCGCGCGTCATTTTTTTCACCTTGCTAAAGGTTTAAAAAAATTATTTTTTCATCTTCTACTTGCTGGATCAAAAAACGATTTCTGGGTTTTATTTTTTGCTTCAAAAAATTTCTGGGTTTCTGTTTTTATCTACTCATTATAAACAGATTTTTCAAAAATCAAATTTGAAGATTTTTATGCATGTTTTTAATTTAGTTTTTAATTTTTAGTTTTTAATTTAGTTTAGTTTTTAATTCTAATTTAGTTTTTAATCTTAATTTAGTTTAGTTTTTAGTTAGTTTGGTTTAGTCTTTAATTTAGATTTTTAAATTAGGATTTTTTTAGTTTCTAAAATTCAAATTAGATTTTTTTAAACTTTGTTAATTTAAAGTAGATTCTTTAACTTTGTTAATTTAAATTAGAATTTTTTTACTTTAGATTTTTTAACTTTATTAATTTAAATTAGAATTATTAATTTAGATTAGATTTTTTTTAATTTAGATTAGATTTTTAATTTTATTAATTTAAATTAGTTTTGTTTTAAATTTTTAGTTTAGTATTAGATTAATTTAGTTTAATTTTAGTTTTGTTAACTAATTCTTCTTAGATTTAATTTTGACTAGATTAAATTAGACTTTTTAATTGCTCCTTTCTACCTTTTTCACAAAGATAACAGTCAAGTAGGACGCTTAGCTTCCAGAACTTGAAAACACATTAATGGTTTGATTGGCAGGACATATGACAAAGACTTGAAAACAAACACTTACTTTGTCAAAGATCTTATTTAAAAAAACATTGTGTTTGTTTTCCTGCTTTTCAATTCACATAGTCTAATTAGGGCTTCATTAAAATTCTTAGGAGTTTCGATAGTGAGTAGGGAATTTGGCTCTTTGTTACATGGAGGTGATGACCATGGACAAATCCAGGCTCCTTATGATCTTACTAATATGACGAACTCTTAGGGAGTGGAGCAAGGTAGTGAATATTTAGCACTTTCACTGCCAGATTATGCTCTTTCTCTCTACTGAGAGAATCGTAACTCAAAGCTTGTGGATTTGGTGAAGTGAAACCAGCCTGATTACAGTTGTTTAGCGTGTTTGGGTAAAGAGACAGGCTAGAGAAGTATGCTCTTCTCCTTTTGGGAGAATCAGAAAATCAGAAACCCGAATCCGAGCCATGTCCAGTGTCACCTTTAGAGGGCCTGCCCGAAGTTGAACCTCCGGGAACGACCCAAGTGAGTACACACCTATCGCCGGTGATTCCACCTCACTATAATAAAGAATGTCTTGTTGAGTCTAAAGACTTCAAGACCATAGTAACTTCTTTTCCATGACTTGGACGTTCATCATGGAAAAGCTCTGTTTATTGTAATCGAGCGCAAGGCCATCTCGGAGTCTCCTGCCATGGGTGTGTGTGATTTTCGTGTGTTGGGTGTCATGTAGGCCCAAGCTCAGACGAGGCACCGAAGGTTATTGTGAATGGAAGCCAAGTAAAAACCTCTTAGTTAGTTGCCTACCCGGTTCACCTCTGAAAGGAGTCATAATCTTTACGCAAGGAGGGGGAAGAATCTCTCCGTATGTTGATCATACACAGATTCCCATCATAGGCATACACCTGGACGTTTGGAGGTAGTTGCAACACTAGTCCCTGCTACAAGGGTAACCTTTGAACATACACTGTTGAGTCCTTGGAAACACCAAAAACATGGGCGCCCTCTAGGGGGTGACACGGCTGTGTGAGGTGCACGTATGCGCATAAGCAATGGGGCAAAGGTTTTGACTTCTCACCATTTTCTTTGGTAGGGATAGGCTATGTGTTTGTTTTTGAGTCTTAAACATTGTCCAAACATCTTCAACAAGACTTCCGATACTATCAAGTTGGCTTTGTCCTTGATAGATCATATCTACTACTTTTTGTATCATACAACTTGTCCGGATTGAAACCTATATGTGCTTGATCAAAATCGTATATACTTGCTTGATCTTTGAAAACAAACAACAAACTGAAATACTGAGTTCTTCGATTAGGTGACTTGTCCCAGTTTTAGAGACATGTTCTGTATTTAGGGTTTATGTGTCCTTGACCTTTTGAATTAGTGATCTTTGATCTCATAAGCGATTTTGCTTGAGATTGGCAAATTAGGAATTGTTCCTGTCAAATAGATAAATTTTTAGACTCTTTGATAACACACTTGGAGAGTGCTAGTAGTCTCCTTGTCCACCCATTTTCATACAATTCAAACTCAGTACACTTTGTGTAAGTCATCCTCCTGATCCATATGTGCTAGGGTGTTCACCTAAGAATTGAGCACCTCTGTGGCAGTGTTGGTTTGCACCTATTTGCAACAGTTCTATTTCACCATCTCTCTCGGACAAGAGAAACTTCTTTTACTATCCTAGTCCTGCATTGACGCTTTCTTAGAATTGTCTCCGCTTACTCCTAACTCTCCTTTCATGTCACTTTTCAAATAAGCATCATGAGCTAAGGAAAGTTTAATTTCTTTATAGTCTTTAACCAACTACCCTAGTTTAGACTCCTCCGGCTAAAAGAGAAAGCGAAAAGGAACCAATATTTGATAAGTCACCTAGAGTCACCAAACCTATTTTGACCCAAAGAGCCATTTTAGTGACTTGAGTACCCCCTCAGCACCTTCCCACTCAGGTATGGATATGAGTTATACTGTCACTCGGTGGGAGAGGGAAGCCATGGATCAAAATCTTGATGATATCTATGAACAACACAAAAACAACATGATATTTGGAAATTCTTCTCATGATGATCAACCTGGTTCACCCCTCATTAATGCAAGATATTTGGATGCCCATCAATGGGATGAAAGGTATAAGAGATGAGCTCACCAAGAACAATGGTCACAACATGAAGACTAAGACAATGAACCTCGTGATGCTCATGTCAATACAACGTATACCAATGACTTGTTCAAACAGTCTAGACCAAGCTCACCACTTCAACATACCTCAAGGTTCACAAGTGATAGGCTTAGAAGAATTGAATGCGAAAAGAAAGCCTTTCTAGATGAACAAGCTGCAAAGCAAGAAAAGTTTAGACAACTTGAGGAAGAGAGCCAAGCTTTATTGAAGTACAAAGGAAACTCTCGCCAAGAGGAGCAAGATAGGCGCTAGCTCCACCAATTCAAAACAAACAACAATACAATACAAGGGGTGCCAATGTTGACATAATTCTCCTCCCTCCACCCCCTTCCAACACCAAGAAGTAGAAGGCAGTCAAGCACCCCTTCTAGATCTCCTAGTCCTAGAGGAAGAAGGGCCTCTCAGTATGCTCACTATAGGAGGCAAACTCCTCTCAGAAATTCAAGACCACACTCCCAACATGTACATCCCGGTTCCCAACATGGAGGTGGTAGCTCACATTATGATTTTGATACTCAAGAATTCATGCAAATACAACAAGAGCCTATCTTCCAACAGTACGTGGAGAGGTATTTGGAACAAAACAAAGATAAGTTCTTGGAAAGTCTAATCAACAAGGGTGCCAGAGTCCCTTATAATTTTGATGTGGACAACAAAATACAAAAGCAAAATCCCTCTCAAGAGGAAGAAATCCGCCAAATGAAGAAAATGATGGAGAAAATGATGCAACCTAAGAGCTCATTCTCACTAGACTCAATTTGTCCTAATCCATTTGACAAGAGTGTGAGTATGAAATATTTTCCAAAGAGGGTGGAATTCCCACAATACGATAAATATGATGGCAATGGTGATCCACACGACCATGTGCGTCAGTTCTATACTATGAGCTTTGAATTCCATCAGGATGACTCCTATTTGATGAGGTTGTTCCCTAGGAGTCTTGAAGGACAAGCAATGGAATGGTTTACCAATATCACTCCTCCTGTCAAGACTTTTAGAGAACTTGTTCATAGATTCGTTCAACACTTCGCATATAATCTGTCAAGATCTGTTACTATGTTGGACCTATGCAACTTGAAACAAAATCAGGGGGAACCCTTTGTTACCTTCTTGCAAAGGTGGAGGAGACAATGCTCTCAGTATCCTAGGACGATCCATGAGGATGAAAATATTGACATACTTGTTAGTAATTTGGTGCCTGAAATGAGACATGAGATCAAAAAGATAGTCTTCACTTCCTTTGATACCATGATTGAAACTGCATGCCGCATTGAGGATGTTCTAAAAGAACAAGGCATTTTGACCACACATAACAATAATACCAACAATGGTCAACACAACAATAAGGATAAAGGGAAGAACAACAATTGGAACAAAAACAAACAAGTTGTCAATGATGGAGTTGTGGATTCTTCCCAATCAAGAGATCAAAGTGTTCTTAATTTGACTAAGGTTGTGCAAGCAATGAAGCTTAATGCACCTCCACAACAAGAAAGTAAACCAAGATATCAGGAGAGGCCCAAAACCAGAAGCGGCAATTTACCAAATTGGGTGACTCATATGAGGATATTCTCAAAACTCTCATTGCTAACAACTTGGCACATCCTCAGGATCCTGCAAAATTTCACATTCCAGATCCTAAGCCACATTGGTGGGATGACAAGGCATTCTGTAAATTTCATAATGGCCCTGGCCATACCGTTGAAAACTGTTGGAAATTAAAACATATCGTCCAAGATTTTATAGAAAGTGGAAAGCTTCAAGTTGATGGCCTAAATACCAATGTTGATCATAAGGATTTTAAGGAACCTTTGCCTAATTACGACAAGGGGGAAACCTCTAAATCACAGAATGGCAAAGCTGCAATCAACTACACCTATACAGCGGCAGAAAATGTGATAAACATGCTTGAAGTTGTCGAGCCAAGTGTTAATATGATAAGGAGTAAAGACCCGCATGGTTATGACTCTCCCCCTATTTTTGACAACCAACCTATTGTGGTGCTGAGAGGTCCTCATTCTAGGTTATCTTCCCAAGCCCTTAATGCTGTTACCAGGAGTCAAGCCCCTATTATTCTCAGAGGGCCTAGTTCAAGTCCATCCAACAAATCTAAGCAAGTGGCATCCAAGAATGTCACTATA